>JAPDFA010000150.1:0-56988 GCA_027569415.1 Penicillium janthinellum
CATCTATCTACTATTTAGATAGCTCTCCTGCCATCTCTCCTTCTTCCCTTCTTCCTTTCTCATGCTTAGTTGCTTCGTTGAATGCTACCACTTGTTGATTTGATATCCCTGTGCCTGAGCGTAACACATATGCTAAATAACGATACTACCCTGGCTATTTTGATTGATACAGCGAAGGAGCGTGGCCGCATGGCAACAGGTTGATCTTAGTATATTAGAGAACCTATCAGAAAGTATGCCACGTAGGGTGCAGGCAATTATTGCATCTGATGGCTGGTATACTAAGTATTACTGCGTAGTTTATTGTTGACTTGATTATGTTATGAGGTTTTGGAGTTTTGGTACGGCAGAATTCTTCGGCAGAAAAGGGCGGTCAACTAGGGAAGTCACAGACTTTTGCGGCGCCACTGTAGTGCTTCCTGCCCCACTGCTGATTATTTCTGTATGTGGGCAAGTGCCAAGTGCCAAGATTCCCAACTCCTGAAAGTTGAAAGTGAAACCTGCTAAGATCATCGCAGGCTGCAGCGACCTAAATTAAGGGAACATCGCTGATTTTCCTCTTCCACCTGGCATCATTCCTTCTCACCTACCCCCATCCTGATCATGTCTGACGAGTGTGACAAGACTGGCCCCCCATGGGGCAAGCTAGCTGTTGAACAGTACTTTATTGTAATATCCTCTTGTCACCTTGTCATTCCTTTACTTTGCACTTGTTGTGACATCAAGACATTAACCCGGCTCCTACAGACAAACTGGGATCACTCTTCCGCTGAAACTCCAGACCAGCAGCGGAAAAGACTTGTGACTGGATTTCTGGACCTAAAGCTTATCCCCGCTGAGTGGATGACAAACTGTGAAGGGGATCCCTCACTCATTCCCCCGCGGGAGCCCAGCACAGAAGAAATTGAGACCATCCTTCGACCTTACCGTTGTGGTAAACTGCGGTGGCACGCCGATAATATCTACACTGGTGAACTATGTCCTATGCTTCTACGCACGCACTACAGTAATGACGAGGACGAGAAGAAAAGACACGATGAGATGATGGAGGAATGGATAGACGTGGAGATATTTGGCGACGAGGCTTGGTGGGCCGTTCTCGACGACGCAGATCTATTCAATTTTGGGTCTGACTGGTGCCGTATCTATAACATTTTACCTGAGGTCTCTTACCCTATTGAATTTGGGTTTACTACAAAGGACAATCACCAATATTTTGTACGGTATATCGAACTATGTGAATATGGTGAGGTGCGTCCGTTTTTCAAAAGAGATCTTGCGGCTCGGAAGCAAAGCGATCCTCAAGCGTGGAGCGACGACCGGGATTCAGTGATCGAGTCGGTGGGCATGACGATGCAGAGTAGCGCTACAACCACATACATCTTCATCGCGGATGAAGAAGCTTTTGAAAGCGGGCGTCCACGAGTGATTTATCTTGACGGACTTCGACGAATTGTTCGCGAGGGTCGTATGGACCCTGAAAGGGATGATTTCGGCAGTATCATCGGTTTACGGATGACGACGTATGAATTGCTGGAGTATACGACGCTTGATGAGAAGTATCGAGTCAATGGGGAGATCGGGAAGGAATTGTATCAATTGACTGAAGAGGATCTCGCAGACCCTACTGTCATATTGCACACTGGAGTAGGACCTACTACAGGTATTTTGTCCGTGCGGCCCATACAAACTGGCTCCGGGGCGCCGTAGCGACCTGTCCCGCTACTACAAGCAGATCTGGCCAATCAGGGCATAGCTATACTTTCTTTTTCTGCTCCCATATGTATGGGTTAGGGGTCAGTGACCACGCGCTTTGTGTTACGTAGAAATGATGCTTTGCTTTGTCTAGACGCGTAGAATCGCGTAGGGTCGCGTAGTATGGAAATCCTCACTCCGTACTAATTGTATTCTATAGCTTCTTAATTCCCTTCCCCTAATCCTGAGCTTGAACCTCTGGAACCTCCGGCACCTCCTGCTTAATATATATATGTCTACATCATCTGCTCCACTGGGAATATTAGCTAGAGAATGGCTAGCGCTACCTCTCTATCTAGACTAGGGAGAACATATGGCTATCTGCACTCTCTGTTAGTATGCCCTCTCCGTCGATAGTACCTAGGCTAGAAGCTACTTCCGCTAGCGCTATTAGATCCTAGCTTACTAGCGGTAGCGCCTAGATAAGTTTCTCTAGACCTATTAGTTCCGTAGTGGGTATACTATAAAACCACGGCTATATAGATCTATTTCAAGGTATATGTGTGTACAGTACCCGCCCAATTCTCCATTAACTAGTGACCTTCCGTAGGGATTCTACAGGGAAGTCGGCCAGAATACAGGACCTCACCTTACCCATCCTCACTCAGTCAAGAAGAGGAAGACTAGTATAATTTGGCGATCACGGGTCATCTGTCGCTGCGGTCGTAGACCGAAGTAGTCTTCCGCCCGGCCCAGAAAAACCCAACCCCAGATGGGATAGTGTTTGGGATTCGACTCTCGGACCCCACACGGGACCTGGGGTTTAGGGGACCCCATTGGGGTTACATACTTGACAACAACGCCAAGTCCTATATGAATCTTATACGGTATGCTTACGCTTAAAATGATGATGAGTCCCCAAATTTATACACGATTTTATACATGATGGGGGTTTTTTGGGACCTTTTGGGGTGATCCAAGGGCGTTCCAGAATACCCCAACACCCTATGGTGTCTATGATCCTAAAGTTGGACTCTATTTACGGCTTTGCGGAAGACTAGACCGGAGCGTCGGAGAAGGCGAGGCTCTCGGTAATATCGGAGTGGATATCACGTGAGGGTCGCAATGTGAGGCAATCTCAAGGGAACCAACCCTATTTAACCTAGCTCGGGACACGACTATAATTAAATACTAAATAACGTAGAAGAAGTGTGGCTGGCTTACGACATACATATAATACAGTACACCGCCTCTAGATCCGGTCAGGCGAGATAGATTAGGATTCTAATACCTCTTTAATGGGGATCCCTCCCGCTACCCGACGTTAATTATTTAGCTTTAGGAGCTAACTCCCCTCCCAGAAACGCACCGTCTCTACTTGATTTGAATCCTCTTGTTCCGCTTATATGGCCACCATAGGGAGTATGGGGGATAAATATGTCCAAGAGCCCCCATATTCTATAGGCATCCGGCCAGAACATATCACCGAGTTCGAACGATTACTCTGGATCGAACCAAAATATGATGCGTACTCATCAAACGAGTACTGTATCCGATATGATAGCGACGGGTCGACTCTATTCACTGCTATAGGAATGAGATATGGAGAAAAATATATCCGGGAGTATCGCGATTCGTCTAGCCTCCCTTTGTTCGAGACCCAGAAGGTCTGGTCATTAGGCTGGAAATTTAGGCGGCTATGGCGAGTTCGTTTGCCAGGGAGTAAAGAGGTAGATTTGGTTAATATCCGATTTAAAGGCGTGATGAATAATAACTTTGAGGTCAAATTTCGCAATGCAGTTGCGTATGACACCAAAATTGAGGATGACAAGATGGTCTATCTCGTGGTGCACCGTGTCTTACCTATCTACCGCGTGTACGAGGTGAGATTTGGCGGCGTCAAAGTAGTGGATATACGCGAAAGCATGGAAAGGAACAGGTCTGTGCCAACAAGCCACTATAATTTAAGTGGCGGTATATTGCCCCCTTGCTTAGTGATGGAGGTATTAGTGGCCGCTAATTTTAACATATCTCTAGTATGCTTTAAGTATAATAAGCGGAATGGAGCTATCGGCTGACCTATAATAGCAGGCTTTTCTTATTGCCGTTATTGTCTGTGATATAGGCTTTAGTGCAACACCTTCACACTCGACTAGTCGGATACATACTTCTTTAAAAATCCCTTGATGCGTCACTAAGTGGGAGCAAGAGTAGGATTAAACTAACTTCGAATGATAATTATAAATTATGGTAAAGAAACATTTCACCAGTACAGTGTGGAGTCTGATTTCCTTCACAGCATTATCGCGTATGTAAATTAGTACAGCACACTAAATTTTGAGGGCTTTTCCGATGATTTTAAATGTACTAGTGCCGTCTTTTCAAAAATAGAGGATTTATCGCCAGGTTGACCTATCTATAATCATTCGAAACGAACGGCGATTCAACGACACCCTCCAGATAATGGGTTGGTGAAGGGCTAGTACCTATTGACTTTGATGATTGTATGTTTTTAGAACTCCACTAGAGCCATGGGGCAATTAAAGGTCAACCATTGAACCCATCTAACACGTGTGCCTAAGTTTATATCGGAATATAGAGTGGTAACTTACGGCTAGTTAGGTAGGGGCTATCCCCTAAGCCGTACCTGGAGGCATAATTAGCACGGTAACTAGCGTATGGTAATAAAGCGCTCCTATTAGTCAGTCTCGGAATAGTATAGGAACCAGGATAAACTAACTAGTTAACTATTGCATGCAGTATTACTTGGTATTCCGGCTAACCAGACAGTCAGGCAAGAGGCGCTAGGAAAAGTAGTATATACTGATGACAGTCAGTAAGAGGGGAACGCCAAGCCTATAACTGCACCGCAAGTACCTATATAACTTAGTCGGTAGGCTGGCCGCGTTAAGAACGCAGTCTTTATCTCTCGCTAGGTGTTTTTCAAACGTATTTTATAAGGTTCAACGATAGGTTGAACGCTCTTTTCAACGCCTGTTGAAGGTGATTCACCGTAAATATCTTAAAAATGAGACGTAATTACCAAGATATAGTCCTAATGCTGGCCCCGTCTAGATTTATGTAAGTCATAGTTCGAAGTGGGGCGGCGGGCGAGATTGGCCGTAAACTCTAAAACGCATACTTTAACGGCTGTTGAATCACCTCAACTAGCGGCAAGGTAAAATATTTTCTGGGATTTATAGCATAGACTATCACCTCTCGCTTCGGTGCTTAAAGAAACTATGGCCTTCACGCCTCAGATTGGGTACATTATGTGGGCCCGAACCAGAGAGAAATCGATAGTATTGTAATAAAAATAGATTCTTGATCCTGACTTTTCCTGACGTAGAGTAGAGCTAGATCTTGTAAGCCCTATCATTAAAATTCTAATGTGAGTGCACTACATGAAAATCCTTAGATTACATAGGAACAAGAGTATATATATAGTATTATCTCATCGAATGGAGATAATTAAATAACAGGCGGCTCGTTAGTATTAGAAGCAATCGTCTGTTCAGGCCGGTGTTTTACTTATACGGTGTTAACGGTAACGGTAATAAGGATGGTGTTGACGCTACGTTGGCAAACGGAAGTGGTGAAACATTAAAATGGTGGATTACTGGGCGGTAAGCCACTAGGGTTATCCCTAGCACCGTTCTTTGTTTGTCGGGTATGCATAAAGCCCCACCTATAAGCATAATTTACTTTTTACTGCAGAAATCAAGGTATATATGAACTATATCAATTGGAAGCTTGTGCGATGCTACCTAGGCGGCGGCGGCTCATGTATGACTCCTTATTCACTCTTATAGACCATAAAGGATTACAATATAATCAGCGTAGCGATTACACTGGTCTCTTTCTGTGAAGTTTAACTATAACTGTGGCTATTTATTAAGCAAATCTTGATTTATATGATTTCTAGAGGCGATACGATCGATATCCATATAAACTGTGAGAATTAAGGCGATCTCCAAGTAACTTCACGCTTCACAAAGATGATTTGCGAATTGTTACGCTCTAGTTCCTAATCTGCACTAGCCTTAAATCACTACAATAAACTGATACTATACGAATATGTACGCGATAAATATGTCTCCGATAGTAAGCTTCTACTACGTATAATCCCTCGAGTTAGAAGTTACAACTCCATATCTGACTCACCCTAATATGATATATCGGTATCTGTCTCATTTGACAGCACTATTAGCGGTCTATAAGCTGCAGAAAAGTTTCTCATAATAGTCTGATAAGGGCGACTAAGCAGACTGTTGAAAAACTTACCGCAGAATAGATAACACTAAAGTGTTCCCTCGTTTCTAACATCCATGACCTCTGACCGGTAATCGCGAGGATAACCGGCCCCTGTTCTATATACTCACTCTCCTTGCCAATTTGGTTAAGACCTACCAGGGAAAATCATAGTAGGTCGCACACGAAATGAATAGTGAGGATCTTAGAAACCACACTGATGAGGAATCTTACGATTCAAGTAATACCTTATACGCAGGAGCGAAGAACCTCCAGCTTTCCCTGCAGTGGAGCCAGACGAAACGATAGGTCGGGTCGCTCTTAGAAGCACGAATTAGATGCTGGGAGGAACCGAAAGGTGCTGTGTCTGTATAGGTGAAGGTACGCACTCGGTTGGACCTTGAAATTAGCGAGAAATTAATATAGTGTCGCTTGATAGGGTCCCTAAACTAAACACCGCACGAGTAAGCAGACTTACCGATGTGACAACACTGGTCGACTGGTGTAACTAAAGACAGTGCTTACCAGGTCAGTATTGAAGCTTGAATTCTTCACCGAAGCATAGCCTACCCTGATCCTTCGCCTTTCGAGATAATAAGTGATGGTTTGAGGGCACACGTGGACGAGAATGCCACCGAGTAAGGTGAGAGATTAGAAGCCTAAAGCTCCGGTGGTGATTACTTATCGTAGCGCATCAGGGACAAGGCCGGAGGCGGTGCTAGAGGCTCCGATCAGCACATCGTAGATAACCATTATTAGGTACAACAGGACCAGATATCACAGGGTATTAACCTTTGTAGAGGTAGGCTACGGTCTTCCCACTTTATGTTAAATAGACGGAAGGAAGAGAAGATAAACAGCTAGCCTTTAAGCGGGCGATGGTATTTATAGGCGCCGATCAACCTATTCTTTGCAATATGCTAACGTATGTTTGGCACCTTAATCGCTTTGTCGTCCTTACTTCATGAGTATACATTACGCGATTTTTGACTACAGGCAGGCTGAGATGGCGCTATCAGGATCGCTTTTGTGAGGTCGTTCATGTATGCTGATAACTATGTCTCCATAATTGATAAACGGTGGCTATCAATAGTGGCAAATACTCCTCCAAACGGGCTCTTTGTTCTCACTACAGCAGCGACTCAACGGCCGCACTTGTAACATCGGAATTATATTTTCGAGCTACGACTATTACGTATTTAAGATATAGGCTATCACACCTAGGTAATACAAGTTATGATTCTGCTAACTTGGACTCCTCGATGTTAATGTACGGCCGCGATTCTTGCCCGCATTAGTAACTGTAGATAGATATTACTAGGTCCGATAGGATCCATTATATTTTCACGCTACGACTTATTTAATCCTAGCTCCGGTGTTTTAAATACCTAGCTCGCGTGTTTCTATCGTGTGTTAGATAATACGCGGTTTTGTGGGTACACGATACTTTGGTCCGATTTATACATAAATATATAGATAGATTCTAGTATTTCAGTATATTCTAACAAAGGAAAGTAACTTATTCGACGGGGAAGGCTCGAGAGTATTAATTGAAATGTTAAAGATTATTTATCAAACTTATTTCTTATAGGGCAACCCTCAAAATTGGTAACACTAAAGAAACAGACTAGATACTCCTCGCAGTCCTAGCCTACTCCTTAGCTAGACCTAGCAGTTTATTGTCCTTGCTGGTAGGGACCCAAGGAATATTGACGTGGTTTCCGTTTCTCTACAGTCTTCTTATTAACTTGTACGTCTGGCAGACGAACTCCTAGCCTGACTATTATCGAGGGTTCCTTATTCCTTATCGTGAGAGCCGCCCTCAGCCTCCAGATCCCAAGGCATATAGGACGCCTTTCCTACCTCTCCGCCGACCGTCCTCTATCTCCAAATCCGCGGCTCCCCCACTCCACCCGAGCTGCCTACCCTATAACGCACCACTTAGGAGAAAATCTCTATCTCGACTACTTATTCCATAATCGCGGCCAGAGCTCTGCTATTCCAAGGAAAAGTATTCAGTAGCGTCACCCCGCTTCAGTGGCCAAGAATGGCTTTCACTGCCAGCCATTCTTAGATGATAGAAAATCGAAGGAGACCTAACCTAATTATAAGTTACGCTAAATTGCACTATCTATTGGGCGCACACCACTAAGTTACGGTCCGGTGTGATCTTCCCGAGCGTATATGGTGAGGTTAAAAACGTGGTGCCCTTAACTTGATGCGCCTAGCCTAATAGATGGTGCGCGCTAAAGGCTTGGCAGCGGGGCCGAAAAAGAGAGTCAAAGAGTGTACTGGTTAAGGCAATTTCGAGAATGGCTGTACTTAAGATACAGATAGGATAGTGTCTGCTAGGTCTTCTTTCTTATCTCGGCTGCCGCCGCTTTTATGAGGATGTATAGGCTCAGGCTTACTGAGTAGAGGGCAAGACAGGCTTAATGATACTTCGTCGAGCTCATCCTTAAACGTTTTAGTTGCTGTAGTCGTAACGACGGTCTCTAGGACCTTCTTTTTTCTCGCCGCTAGGAGATTCTTAGTTAAGCGTGCTTAAACCACGGTTCCATCTAGACGTCAGCTTACAGTATACAAGTGTAGAGGTGATTCGCATTCTTAGAGAAGCTTCCGAGACGACCGTTACATCTGCTCATATTCTTCGTTATAATATCAGTATTACTACTGCACTCTATGGACTCTCGGGTTGATCTATGGATCCCTTGGAATATAAGAGATAAGCTCTCTTGCATAAGCTGTAGCTGCGGCAGCTGTATATCCGTGCCAATCATTATTCTTATGACTATCACAATAGTCTGAGATGCCACGGATAACGAGGCAGGGGAGATTTGCCAACACGCCTATAGCTTCCGTTTCAAAGCATAGGATGTTATATTGTTCGGCTAGAAGGTCCCTCAGCCTGCCGTCTTTAATAACTAGCTCGCCAGAAGTAATTGTCCCCCTATGAACAACCAGGAAATGATCATCATCCCTATTATCCAAGAGTTGCACGCGTTGGGATGGATCACACCCATACTGAGCACAAGAAATTCCCGGGTCAAGGTGCGTATAATCAGCTCGGTACAAAGCGTCTAGAGGTGGATCTGGGCGCGTATACCTCCGCAGCCCTCTGATGTTGTTGTTGATTCTTCGAATGTTGTCTAGTAAGCAGTCCTCCTTGGACCTTGCGCGTTGCGCAGTAAGGGCCTGAGCAGCGCCGAGAAGTAATGCTGGAGGTGGAGCAAGCGCGCCCGTGCGAACAAAACGAGCCACTTCGGCTCTTCCATGGTCGTATTGTAAGACACCTGAATGCTCTCCTGATGGTTTACTGACCACGACATCGCCGAGTCGTATTATTCCGTTGTTAGTTGTTGTGGGTACCCCGCCTCTAATGCCCACTAGAAGGCAGTATCTTAAGTTTGGGAATGTTCCCCTCGCTTGGGTAATAACTGCTGTAGCTGAGTTATTACCTATTTAAGGTAATCCGGTAATTACTATATTGTGGTTCTTGATGCTGCCAAGAGTGTAGATATTAGAGTCTGTGTGAGGCTGAGATAACGGCTTATGGTGTTCGTCAAGCATCTCTAATGCAGCGATCTGTTCTACTTCCAACGGACTGATCCATGTGATATGATAATCTTCGTGCCGTCGCGTTCTTTGTGCCCGATCCCTGTTGTTTTCACGAGGGCTTGCTCCCCGAGCTACTGAGAAACGGAAACTGAGCATGGCACGCACCTCAGAAATACAATCTAAAGGATCCTCCGGTACAGAAACGCAACCAACCTGGAGACAGAAAAGTCTCACTCATCCGCACAAAACCCACCATACTTGGTGCTCCGTAAGACGTGGGAGAGCTTGTTCGAAGGCTTCCAGCACCTCCTGTATCTAATTGTTATCTGGGCTATCTTCCGAATTCCTTCACATCAGTCAGTACAATATATAACCCGACTAAGCAGTTCCTTATAGGCTAAACTTACTGCTGCCTCTGTACGAAGGAGCGCAAATTCTCTTGCTAAGCCACTGTAATTATCGTGCCAGCTATATACTTGACAAAATCGGCTAGGGTGATTGTTGCTGCATTTGGATCCTTTTCAAGTTCGAGGAGCGCGTTATCGAAATTCGATGATCGGTTGATGAACGCGGTAACCCATGCATGCGCTACCTGAAATCTTGCTAATAAACCGCCTTTAGCGTAGTCGTTCAGATGGGGAATTATTTCGCGTCTGAAAATGAGATCTTTTTCCTTATTTGAGTTCCGTGCAGGTAGTTGAAGCTAATCTCGGTAGTCTGGAGCCCTAAAGGCTGAAATGAGTGACGGAATACGTTCAACGGCCATTTGGAATTGTCCTTCGCTTGAAAAAGCGTCATGAGTTTACTTGAGGGTGCCGGTTTAGGTGTTCGGGGCGCCTTAACGAGACGTAAAAACCGGGCGCAGGGGAGCCATTTTATCTACAAGTCGAACCCTGGTCATGGATGCTGACAGGTGCCAAACCAGAGCGGCTGACAGTCCCGGTAACCAAATCCAATCAGAGGTGCATGACATGACACAGGTCAGCAGTTGCTTAAGTAACAGCGAGCACAAGCACATCTGTTGGTGGCTTTCGTGTTTGGACGATTCTTATCCAATCAATTGCGAGCTTGGGACACTTCACCGCTCAAAGTCGAGCAAAAGTGGCGAGGGAGAGAGCACTAGAATGGAAGGAGACCACCAATAATCGCCAGACATTATCCAGTATATGTGTGGTGAGGGTGAATGTGAGAAGAAAATATTGAAGGTAGTTTTGAAATTTGACCAATATGCACATAAAAGAACCATGATGCTCGAAAACATGCCCCTATTCCCTATTGTTAAATCAACCCAGGGGCTGATTCCAATTCTTTGTGTTATGATTGGTTCGCGGTGCGTCCTCCCGCGCCCGATAGTGCGTGCCGATTCGCTGCATACACCATCAAAAACCTCGAATTCCCCCTAGTTGCCTCCATTTATAGACCTCTCATGGGCGACAATAATTACTATAGAAATACGCTGGACGATAAAAACAGGCAAATTTTTCACTTTAGAACCTAGAATAATAGACGAATACCGATACTATAATCAAATCCTGCTTTGAAAAATTATGAAACCTTGAAAATTTGCTAACCGACGTTCATGTGGAGTTCTTAAGATATATGTGACAAGAGCCTGTTCCTTGGGAAAAGAGTGCATTCTGGAGCGAATACTGAGACTGGGGAGAAGAGAGAAAGGAGAAGTGCTGGGGCTGCCGTGGCTGCCTTCCTATCTCTCGGTCTCCGGTGACCAGTTCGCTGAAAACTAACTGATCTATCTACACGTAGTTCCCCAGTGTCACAAGAAGTATCATTTGCCACCTAGCCCCAAAGCATAGACGACATCCATCAGCCCGTACAGGCGTACAGCGGGCAGCAATCCATGCCGAGGCTATCAAGGTCGAAACATGGAACCCAGACGCGGAGTCTTTTATCCCGCCACCTCGCACCTCTCACCTCCCGACCGATCCCCGAATTACCGGTCTATCGCGGTTATTGGTGCCTAGCCAAAACTATCAATATACAGCTCGTACAACTGAAACAATGAGGGCCCATCGGCAAAGGCCTTATAGCACCGCTTACCGCGGACGACCAAAATTTGACCGAGGAAAAAATCCCTTAGCGATCCTCCACCCTGTGTACTGCCAGAGAATAGCTCCGCGGGGGATCTACAGTAGTTACTTTGTCGTCACACCGGACCCAGACAAGCTACCGAGCCCACATATACATATACCCTGCAGCAACGAGGCTAGATTCATCCAAGCCCAGATTAACTTTGCGCTTCTCCACTCGGACGGGATTGCTAAGGGATGTTACAAGTCAAGAGAAAGATCCTGGATCAAACTGTACCATTCAACGAAGGTATCAAGACTGGAGAGAGAAGAGAAAGAAGGAAACAGCTATCTACCACTAGGTTCTTTTTAAAACCCCTCCAGCAATCATGGTAAGTTTCGCCATGGAGAATCCCGCGGCAATCTCCTTTGTCTCAATTGTTCCAGCCTGTTTGTTCGGGCAGCAACGTTTCTTCTGCAGAAGAAATCAGAAGAAATCGTCAGGTTTATCACAAGGGAGAGGATACGATTGCGCCAATTAAGAATAACCCAACGGAGACTTCTCCATGGCTCGAGCTTACCCGATGGCCTGAATATACCGAAGGGCATGGATTTCGTGAAGTTGCCGAACTCGCCTTTTTGCCCGACCCGATCACGGAGCCGGTCCTGGTAGCCGTGGAGCTCAGCGTCAAGAGACTGATTCAGCGCGTAATCGAGTCGATCTCGTCCCATCGCATTAATGAGTTCGACCAAGTGCGTATCAACAGCTTTGTTCAGAAGCCTGGGATCTGGAAGCGCCCTATACAGATCAAACTGCTCCCTAAGACCTACCATAGCTACAGCCAGATTTGGGTCCGCCTCCTAAGTCTTGCGTATCGCACCAGCCAGCCCGACCAGCAAGTCCAGCTACGTCACCAGTTCACAACACCGCAGTTAAGCGCAATTGATGATATCCAGCTATCCGCCCGGAGCAGCCAATGGATTGGCCTCAACGGCTTCGCTCAGCCAACCGTGCTGGTTGGTCGGAACCGTGACGCGATCGCGACGTATCAGTTGTTTGTTCTTTATCGTGTAAACACGCCATATAATAGTGTAGATTCGAAATAGCCACGGTCGCACCGGTGTCCGCACGGGCGTCTTAGGAATGGCCAGCTTAAGAATGTCCTACCGTGGCGTCTTTACCCCATGGGGGTTAATTGGATACGACGCATTCCAATAAGGGTTTTGAAAGTACAGTATATACAACGTCTATATGGAAAATTACTTCTCTACGGTTGGCCTATTCAAAACACTACGAGATATACAGTGTGGTACATGTGGCACTACGCGGAGACAGGGCGGGATACCCTTACAGCTCGTGGAGCTTAAAGACCATATCAAATCTATCCCATGGGGAAGATTATATTCATCTGAAGCGCAAGGGGTCCTGTGTCTCGCGTGGCAGGATAATAACGTGGTATTACTACTATCGACTATCCATTCGCCATATCTCTTTACCACTACTAAGAGGAAACGACCAGCGGCAACCTCAACCAACGCAGCTATTGCGTGTGCCCCCTTTGGCACTGATTTCCAGAAGGAATTAGAGACTCCTGCTGCTATCAACGACTATAACCATTATATGGGTAGTGTTGATATAGCGAATCAGTATCGGGCTAGCTGTGAGACACATCGGAAGACTAATCGTAGCTGGTTCCCGCTATTCTTCTTCTTTCTTGATGCTTCTATTATTAATTCATGGCGAATCCAATGCATTTATAAGCAGCACCACCACCAGCCAGTATATAGCCAGTTAGAGTTTCGGCAGAAGCTCTATCGAGAGCTCTTCGCATTCGCAGCGCAGGCAGTGCGCCCTCAGCCAAATTACCAGCAGGCCCAGGGCCAGGCTAATAGCCAGGGCCACCGGCGATCTAGGCTAGATAAGCAGCTACCCTGTGTGTGGTGTCAGTATATACGAGAGAAGGGGACCCGAGGCCAGCGAGCTACTAGAACCCGGTCTGGTTGTAGAGGGTGTGGTGTAGCGCTATGTAAGAAAGGGCAATGTTGGGATGAATACCATAGATCAGATTAATTACACTAAATCTGGTTACCGAGGCATTACAGCAGCTAGCCAATCAAAGTGCTTAGATAAAATACACTAGTTTTTGAGACTCCCCGCACAGCTTAGGGGATAGCAGCTAGCTCCAGTTTGGTCTCAAGTCTTTTGTCCGTCCCCTTCTCAGCGCCGATATCTGACTCCTGCGAAGCCGCGATATACAGGCCTCCAGCAGAAAAACACATGAGTGTTCGAATCAGCAGCACGTAACCCTTCCCCTGCGGCGTTTTAACCTCCCTGTCGACGAGGTCCATTGCTGTGTTGAGACACGTAAATACGTTCCCCAAGAGCACCTCGATCTCCCCCTTCCCTATGTCGCCACCAGTGCCATAAGCAATGCCGCTGCAGATGGCACCGAAGACTCCGAAATGGAAGTTTACTATTGTCATGATGGTGCGGAAATCGGATACATCCGCGCCTAGCCTGTTCTTACGTATATAGTACTGACCCAGGGTGTCAGCGATGGTGACAGTGAACTGCAGCAGGACGAAGACGTCAGCGACTACGCCGGCGGCAGTGGAGCCCGGGGTGGGCGACATGGCCGAGAGCAGGTCGGAGGCGTCGCGGGAGGGGTTGAGCGCTCTAATGGCAGATATTACGCCATTGTAGAACTCGCCAATTCGTTTCCTTGTTCGCGAAGTTAGGTTAGACTGAGTCGGCTTCAGGCAGAGGAGAAAACCTACACCATGCGTGTAAACCATGACTCTTGACCGAGCAAGGAGACAGTGTCGTTCTGGATGTCGCCAGCAGCTTTGAAGCCCAAGAAAATAGGCTTGAACAAGTTGAATATTCCATTTGCAAGATGGAACTCTACATCATGTCATTAACTCCTAGCCCATATGCATGGCATTAAAGATTGAAGCCGAATCCCGAAGGGATATGAATCTCTTACCGTCGTGAGCGGCCATCAACCCGTTTACACCTTCCACGCTTGGTCCGTACGGAGCCACCCCTGTAATAATCTTGCACAATATGGTATGCGGAATCGCAATCACGAACGCACATAGGCTTCCCCAGCTTAGCTTGTCGCCTCCCGTAATGGTCCAATAGATCAGCTGGATCGCCGGATTGTCCACTGGAGCGTTGAATATCTGGGCCATCGCCTGCGCCGAGAACCGGAACATCTCGATGACACTATCCAATACGGTGTGCAACAGGTCCAGCACAATCAGCGCAAAGGCCTTAAGCAGCTTGAGTAGAGACGCGATAGAGGCGCCCGACAAGATTGCCGGGCTAGTCATGCTCTCAGCGAAGGAAACAAGAGCGTCGAGCGCGGCCTTGAAGTCCGGGCTGGAAAGGACGGACGCGACATTGTCCTTGATTTTCGACAACGCAGTCTCAAAGGCCAGAATTCCGGCGTCAAGGGGTTCAGGCTCGTCGGAGTCGGTGATAAGGCCGAGGATCTGTGGGAGATAGGATTAATGCTTACCGATCGATTTATTGCCATTCTGCCTTGCCTCGGTGGTGGTTCGAAACCTAATATTAAGTACGTACCTTTTCCAAAAGCCAGCTAGAGCTCGAGGGCATGATGACCAACAGGTCTGAGATGCTCTCAATTGACATTGAACTTACCACATCGGCAGTGCCTTCTTTCATGGCGGCAAGACAGCGCACGCGAGGGTCCTCCTTCTCTGCGATGTCAACTGGCACGGGTGGCGAGTAGTCGCTCACGGTCTGAGTGCCGAACCTGGCAATCATGTCGTCAAAGAAGCCGTCGATCTCGCCACGGACCTTTTGATACGTGTCATCGGTGACCACCTTGTTGGTGTTCTCAATGAAAACCTCAAGATTTGGGCCCGCAGCCTGGATGTAGGCTCCAAATGCGTCTGCAGTAGCTTTGATGGCCTTATAGTCGAATATAAACGCAAGCCAATAGTAGAGTGTCTCGAAGGTGGTTTTGACCCAGTCAAAAACTAGTCCGGCAACAGAAGCGGCCTGTCATATCATGGTGAGTATTTGAACAAGGTCCAGGTCTCTCTCACAGCATCAACATACCTCGCTCGCAAATTCAAGCACAGTGTCCAATGCCTTGTCGATGTTGTCTTCGAAAAAGTGGATCGTGGCCTCGTACGCGTCGTCAACAGCGTGCACTACGACCTCGACCACGCTCACCACCGCGTTCCCCACGTCTGAGACGAAATCACCAATATCATCCCAGAAACCGTTACTTGGCCCGAGGCTAACGTCAACCCCAGCACGGATGGCAGCCCTCCGCGCCACAGCTTGTTTCTCCATGAGGATGACGAACTCCGGCTTTTCGGTGGAGAAGCGAATGGCAAACGCGAGGCCCGGGATGGGTCGCAACCGATGGAACCGCGAGTCTCGCCTAGCGTCAACAATAGTCCGTGCAACCGTCAGGGGCGTGGTCCTCGCAACATGGCGCCTCTCAAATTCTTCCTCCTGGGGAGTACTGTCACCCGTGATGACCTTACTGAGCGTCTGAAGCGCCGCCTGCGCCTTCTCGACGACCTGATCCGGGGTGCTGGAGGGCACCACTAGGTTCCCGATCTGATCTCGCACATTTCTCAGGCTCGGGTTGGTCCCAACGCCCAGATTTTGGAGGGTATCGTGCAGGCCGTTGGGGCCCGGCTGGATGTCTACGCGGGCCCCATCTTCCATGCCGTCGGCGCGGATCCAGAATGACGAAGGGACCAGAGTGTCTCGCGCGAGCAGGCTGACGCCTAGCTTGCCGGCTGTGTTGAAATTCACGTCGAAAGTTTGTCCGGCGTCGACGAAGTGCGGCGCGCCGGCGCAGGTAAGGACCATGGGAGAGTCGGCACCAATGGTAGCGGCTGTTCCCGCAAGGGGCGAGAAATTTTCATCCAGGGCGGTTATGTCGACATAGTAGATCTTCTCAGTCTGCACTTGCGGGGTCATACCGACCTGCTGCCCACTGATCACAGTCTGGGCCCAGTTTGTGGACTCGGATTCCTGGGGAAAGGAAATATAGAGTTAGGACCTAGAGGGAGCCTAGAAGATCGCAACGTTGGTAGGGATGGAACTTACTCGGTGAAACTGGGTAATGTACCGGTTCCGACTGACAACAAAACACGTGGGCTCATTTCCGACAATAAGACTCGTGAAGAATGGCGGATTTAGCCAGCTGACCATGCCGTCGGCGATGGAATAGATGTTCTTAGTAATGACTACGGACTTGCTCCAGTTGCCGACGGGAACGCTGCGGTTGATCTGCGGTTAACGAGATTCGGTAAGGATGGGGCATTTTACCTACTCTATGACGCCATTAGACACCTGAACTGCTCCTCCGGGGACGCTTCTTATGTGCCACAGCTCAAACGTGTTATCAGGGCACTGAAACAGCCCAAAAGCATGAACATCAAGGCTGTCCACCGCCGCCGAGTTGGCATCGTCAGCCGCGTCCGGAACAACCGCCATTCCGGTAATCTGTAGCGGATGACGACCGGAAGGCAAATCACCAAATATTTGCCTCAGGTTGTCCTTGGGCTTTATGTTGTCCTGGCCGGAGCAGTTGCAAATGAAGTAGGCCGAGTGGTCGTCCAGGACGAAGCCCAGAGGCGCCGTGGATGCGTCCTTGAGGAAGAACCAAGACAGTGAACGGAACACGCCGGCGTGAGGCGCCTCGGTCACGAACTCGACGCCAGGGTTGTCAAGTAGAATGCGCTTGATCGAATCGGGCTCTTCTGGCTGAACTAAGTGAAAGATGACACCATAATTGGGGCTCATTCGCGCCGGCGGTGTTGGGTAAGCCCCATATCGGATGCTGTCACAGTTGCCCGGAACAGGGTCTAGCCAGAAGTACGACACCGTGTTCGTCGCCGGGTACCACAACAAGTTTCCTGCACCCATCCCAAACGACGACTGACTTGTTGGTAACGGCTGCGTGAGCGTGACCGCCACGACAGGATTACCAAACGCATCGAAGTCGAGGTCAAAATCGCCGATGTCGAAGATGGGGCTAGGTGGATAATTCTGGTTCACGCAATCCGTTGTTGTCCACTTCGGGAACCGCGCCCCACCGAGCTCCAAATGCGCCAAAGTCTTCGTAGGCCAAATGCGATAGGCGTATACAAGGTGAATGTGTCCGCTGATCGGGTCTCGGGCGGCCTTGATACCGAACCGGCCCTGCGGATTCCGGCCAGCGGGCCAAGGCGGCGGGATGACCTCTTGTCTCCAGGAGAAGTCTGGCAGTTGATACATGTAGCGTATCTCGGTGTCGATATCAGGCGGCAATTTGGAGTCGACGGGACCTCCGTAAAATGTATCATAAAAGATGGTCAGGAGGCCATCCTTGTCCGTCACAACGGCCAACTGTGGGTTCGTCGCCGTGGTCGAGCCGGGGTAAGTGGGAGGGATCGGGCCAGGGTCATCTAGTCCCTTTCCTGGTCCATCAACTACAGCTTGTTTAGCACGATGGGATTTGTTTCTATTTTGACGCAGTCGAGCCCTGTCTCGGCCAGCAGGTGATGCAGAAGCATTAGCCTTTGGAAGCTGGAAAGGTCGCTCAGTGGTATAATCCAACTGCAGCTCGGTGGCGACGTGTAGTTGAACCATGTTGGTCTTGTCTTGTTGACGGCTTTACAGTCAGTAACTGGGGAGGGCCTAGATGCTGACCGGGAGAGGAGATTAACAGGAAATCTAATGACCCTATGACTCCTTCTTATGAAATTCACGGCATGTCCTTTTGACCTCCTTGTGACCTTGTTGTTGGTGTGGGTGTGGTTCAGAGGAAAGCTTGCTTATTGTCTTTCTTCTGGAGAGTAAAATTTGAGGCTTTTGGATCTTAAGTACAAGACTAATCCTTACATTAATGTCGAGTGACTTCAGGATAATGTAATGCAAGGGTACCGCCACACTCAACTCTGGCTAGCACAGAGCGAGTTAGTGGGTACGGGAATCCTCCCTACCGCTCGCCCTCCCAGAAACACATAGCGAACCGTAGTACGGTACTGAAAGGAAATTGACAGTTGATCCGTAGTCTAGAATCTTTCGAATTAAAAGCCCTGTGCATTTTCTGTGAAAGTAGGCATACCTGGAAACTATGACAAAGGTTTGGACGGCAAAGAGGGGATTCCGCCAGACTAAAACCACCATTGGGCCGTTCTTGCTCTCGTAATCCCAATTAACCTCCGATCCGCCTGGTTCAGCCTTTACCAACGCTACGTCACGACCTTCCCGGGTCAATCGAGTCGTGTCGCCAGATATGCGATCTGGTGTGTGGCTTAACACTCAAAAAATCTTAAAGGTTTCTTTAAAGGGAGAGAATACCCATAACCTATAGGTCGTTCGCTTACTCCTTCTCCGAACTTTGTCACTTCGAATCGCTCAAATATGGACAGTTCACCTGAAAAGACGGCTGAGAAGACCATCTCTTTAGTCTCTGACACGGCTTCATTAATCCAGAGCGGCTCTGCACTGTGGGAGTCTGCCCTGGGGATCCTCCCGAAAGAAGACCAAGAAAAGCTGCTCCTCAATGATGTCATCCTCGAAGCTGTCAAAGGCGCCTTGGACAAAGCAGAGGCTGCTCAGAAGCTCCTGTGGGATAAAGAGTGGAAGATAAAATTCCGTGGGAAGCAATACCAAATAAGCGACATCTGGGCCAAGATGGTAGGCTGGATAAAGTCCTTCAGAAGTCTAGTGGACGAGTTCGTTGCCCTAGATGTTAGTGGGAAGGTAGCCCTACCATGGGCTGCAATAAAAGTCATCCTGGGTGTTAAGTCAAAGATAGACATTCGTACAGGATCGGGTTGTTCTGCTGACTAGTGCACAGTGTCTGGAATATAAGCAAGACCAGATCGTTGCCGTCACCGATGGCATGGCAACCGCCATCGAGGCGATCAGCTACTATGCCCAGTTCGAACCATTGTATATCAAGGGCGATATAGATGTTGTCAGACGCCTCAGATCAGCTGTAGTTGACGTGTATTCGCATATATTAAGGTTCTTGTGTCTCGCCCAGTCATTCTATGAGGCAAAGGCGAGCCGTAACCCGAGTAAGTCCCAGTTCTGGCACAGCACCTCTCAGGATGGCTTACGCCTATACTTGGCTTACCTTGGTTTTAGTTAAATATTTTAAAAGCGTTGCTTTCGCTCCTCCCATATTCTCAAAGCCCCTTGATGGCATAGAAACTGGGAAGAAGAAAATCGAAATGTGGGCCAACCTGGTTTGCAGAGAAAGTGAGCACTGTGCTGCGTTCAGTGGAGCCAAGGTCAGCCATCACTGAGTCTGTGCAGCTGAACACGACCTCTTACAACGAGCGAAAGAGATACAAGCCTGTAAGAAAATAAAATCAGCCTTCACGTCTCCTTAGCTAATTTGGCGCAAGTTTTACGGTCCGATGAACATCGACGGCTGCTTAATTGGATATCTCCCACTTCTTCCCTGAACGACCATGTCGAAAAAAGCCGCCATCGCCTACAGTGTACCGGCTTGTGGCTTATTACAAGGGCGGAATTTCAAAACTGGAGGCATTCGGAAAGACCCTCGTTACTATGGTTGAAGGGCAGCAGTAAGAACCACAAGAATCACAAACAAGCTACTTAAAGCCCTGCTAACCCCCTTGCTTTGCTGTTTCAGTTGGCACAGGAAAGACCACGCTTACGTAAGTGATAGTTCCAATGGAAATTTGTCCTCCTAATTTCTCTTTTAGATCGCTCGTCATTGATAGCTTCCTCCGCAACCTAAAACCTGTGGAGACGTTGCCCGCTTTGTACTTCTACTGCAAGGTAGAGCATGATCCCGAAGACGTCCTTCGAAATCTTGTCCAGCAGCTTGTGCATATAAAACCCGAGATTAAGAGGGTCTTGGACGAGTCTCGAAACCATGGCCCACCGCTTTTCGCAGATGAGTGTCTTCGTCTCATTTCGGATTTCATTATGACCCAAGAGTCCGTCGCTATCATAATCGATTCTATAGAAACATTGTTCATTCAAGGGCGCCAACGGCCAACCTAAAGCCATGTGGAATTACTCGAAGATCTCATGTCCATAATGAAAACTTCGCCTCGCCCAGTCAAAATACTCTTCACAAGCCGGGGACAAGATGATAAGATTGAAAGGGCGTTTCAGGACCTGCAGAGTATCTGCAAATGCTGCATTTCAGCTGATGATGATCAGCCAGTTGATGATATTGGACGGTATATTAAGTCCGAGGTGGACGGTTGGAGTCCTGCCGAGTTTCTCGCATCAGAGAAAAATGAAGATACGGTCGCCAAGGTGAAAAAGAAAGTTATTGAAATTGTCACCCACAAGGCTGGGCGGATGTAAGTGTCCCAGTTAGCGTCATTCTGTGCAATACTGTATCGTCACTCACGTGCATCTACGCTCCATTAGGTTCCTCTGGGCGGCCCATGTGTTGTGTTGGCTTCGCACAAGTAACCAGCTGCGAACAGTAGACGACATTCTCCAGTTACTCGAATCGAACTGGGTACCGAATCCTGTGAAAGCGCTTTACGACATAGCATACAGCACTTTGTATGGGCCGGAAAGTTCTAGCAGCAGCAAAATGGCGGCGTTGGCAATGGAATTGCTGCTTTGCAGCAAAAAGCGGCTCTCGAGTAACAGCCTTTTAAACGCAATCCGGGCAACAAATACTTTCAATCTACCAGCATCCTACGGCAAGGAAGCTGATTTCTTGGTCTCCAATTGCCGAGGGTTTATCATTCACGACAAGGACCTTGACATTTTCTGCTTCCAGCACCCATCTGTCGAACAATACTTGAGAGATAAAGACCAATACGAAACCCACGCACATGCCTCCATGGCCAAAGCTTGCCTAGCAAGTGTTTTTGATAGTTTTAGAGGGATGGAGTTGCTTGGCCCACCAATGGACCAACCATCCCCCAACACGTCGTCCGAATCAGGACTCAGCAATGCAGTTTCATCTCTGCCGGGGAGTCCTGGTGGACCCAAGAACGGAGACCACAATGCCGGCCTACCCGTATGTACCCACTGCTTCACCGAGACCACCGTTCAGAACTTCGAGGATCAGGCTTTGTGCAAAACTTGCGGTCTTTCCTTGGAAGTCCACGGAGTTGCCAGAACGTTGTCCCCCAGAACCGATATCATTAAGGACCCAAACCGTGGCCGCAGCAGATCGCGGAAATCAAGCCTTAGCCTTTCCGCGGCCGAACTCAGCCCCAGCAAGCTCGTCTGTTATCGGTGGGCGACCGAACTATTTTGAACTCCAAAACTCCGCTGGAGGAGCAGTTTTTTCGTCATTTCCAGCAAGAATGTACTGGTACAGCACCTTTTGTTACCTCGAACGTGATAAAGCGTTCGGGATGAATTACGAGAACACGATTACTGATAATTATTTTCTAGTTCTGCAAGAGCAAATGGATCGCCTTGCTGATACATCTCTCATTGGTGTTAAGCGAGATTACGCGCTTGACAATTGCCTTCCCGAAATTTCCTCGCTCTCAAATGAAGTCATAAACGCGGCTCATTACCTCCCTGCCTACGACCAGAGAATCTACACAGAGGTTTGTAGTGATATGGTCTCGAATGAACTAGCAGGGCTAACATGTTCCATAGGCAATTGAGAGCCTTCAGAATCGTTTGAACAAGATCAAAGAGATTGAGCCAGGTGAGGGCGATACTCCCTTTAAAGGATTTTCATTCGGCGGATCACCTAGTCCATCTCCAAGCCGCCTGTCTAGTAGATCCGGGAGTCGTCCCGAAAGTCGAACAGGTTCTGAGAGGGATAGATTAATTTCAAAGGGTAGTCGCAGATCATCCCTGCGAAGCATAAACAGCTCGGACAACACCGGTACTGGATGCTTGCGCATTGGCTCCCAAATGGACGCTCCAGTTCAAGACTTCCAGGAATACGCCTGTCTATTCTGGGCTTCCACTATAGCTTATGTGGCGACTTTCAATCAGAGGATACAGAGCTCGAAGAGTCTGTCAAAGACTTGCTACTCGGCATAGCTTTTGAAGGCGAACCAGAAAAGTTCAATCGCTGGATTGCAAGCGTTCAGCGTCTCTTATCTCAACAGCCCTTTGGCTTTTACAATAAAGGAGTAGAGATAGAACTCGAGCACTGCATTTCACCCATACCAACCGCACTCCAAGTTTCTTGCATTTACGGATTTACAAAGATCGTGGAGGGCATCACCAGGAATGCGAACTAACCTCAAGAGGCCGATTGTTTGGCGCTTCCGAGTTTGGAAAACGAACAAGGTATCACAGGCTTGCATATGGCGTGCAGATTCAGTCGTTTTGAGACTGTCAAATACATTGCGAGCCTCAAGTCTGCCAATGAAAGTTTCTCAGCGGTCGACGGTCAAGGCAGGTCTGCACTACACCACGCTGTTGAGGCGGCTAGGGACACTTCAGTCATGAGCAGACCTCTGCCAGAAAGTTTTGCTCAGAGAACAGTGTACTCTTGGCTGCCATGAAAAACCCTTGGTGTGCGGAGGAACTCGTTAAGCTGTTGCTTGGCGGGGTGACAGGTTATCTGAAGTGGGACCAAACGAGTGAGGAGCTCATCATTGCCGCAATGGCATGCCCATTCAGTAGCTTTAAGCTTATTCAAGCCGTATGTGGCGGTGCAAGGATCAGGGGCGTTTGTATCAGGGGAAATGTCCTTGCTGCAGCGGCAGGATCGAGGAGCAGACCAAACATCAAGTGGTCCGAGCGGCAGAAATCATGGAATCTGTTGATAACCCTATGCACCCAACTGCAAGGACGTTCGCAATTCGCAATCCGG
This sequence comes from Penicillium janthinellum, assembly GCA_027569415.1. Taxonomy (NCBI): domain Eukaryota; kingdom Fungi; phylum Ascomycota; class Eurotiomycetes; order Eurotiales; family Aspergillaceae; genus Penicillium; species Penicillium janthinellum. The sequence continues at coordinate 23,318 of JAPDFA010000150.1, forward strand.
AAGGATGATGCTGAAACTACTTCCAGCATACTGAAGGCCGCCGTTGGGGTTGCGGACATTGACCTTATTGAATATATTCTCAAGAGGCAGAATCCAGTGATAACCGAGGATGTCATAAAGGCGGCCGTCACTAACAAACTTCAGCCCGTCGATATATTAGATATTGTTCTCAAAGCTAGGGTGCAGAGCTGGATGGATATGGATTTGGAACGCATTTTCGAGGCAGCCCTGTCGAACCCAGCAGCCGACTTCTGCCTCGTTTCCAGAATCGTTAGAATTTCTCCAATTGGGGCTAATCTCACCGAGAAGATGCTGAGCGCCATAGCCATTAACCGAGAGCGGGGAGCAGAGATTCTCAAAGCTCTGCTTAGGTCTCCCATAATCCTTTATACTGCGCGGAAAACCGATGCGTCAATGCACTGATGGTCGCAGTCGCCAATGGCAACCCAGCCGTTGTCATGCTAATCCTTGGTTCTTTCGAAGTCACACTGACGCCCTCAATCTTTCGGTTGATGATTTCTAAAGCACCAGGCGAGAAGTTTTTAAGCCGACAAAGCAAGAAATACTCCACGATAGCTCGCGCAGCTCAGGTACTGGATTCAGAGACAGCTGAAGAATATTGGGATAGGCAGATTGCGGAGTGCTTGTGGCTTACACTGTATCAGAGAGCATTACGTAAGCGCTCTGATCAGCTCACTGAGCAGGTCTGATCTACTCACTGATGCTCAGCTGAGCACTCTGATTTACTCACTAAGCACGTGGCCTGACCAGCACCTCAATAAAACGTAACACGCCACGCTAGTCGCATCCACATAATCAGAAAAGCATTGGCATCAACAATTGACATACCGTTCTGGACACTTGCTTCTAATCATTGCATCCCAATGAATCCTACTGGATGCTTACACTGTCAATTAAACTACATTCTCCTGGGAACCGTTCGTCTATTGGCTCCACCATGGGTCTCTCGTGATAATACTAGTCTTAGGACATCTGCACGAGTCTACTCTAAACAGACTTGCCCTGAGTAATCGTCCGCTCGAGAAGAGCTATCCAATACGTGAGTGCCAAGTCTATTTTCTTACCTTTGAGTGCACGTATCAGAATCCCATTCTGGCAATCTCCTTTGGCCTGAGCATTATTTTTCCAATTACATTGCTCCTGGGAACTTGGAGGGCCCTACCCTATCCTGCTACGCTGTAAGCTATCATTGGTTCAGTTGCTCATAACCTTCTAGGTTCCTAGGATCTCGAGGTATTTTACTGCCCCAAAAGTGTTCCAAAAATAGACGATAAACATGATATAAAGTTGAGGTTTCCTACCCTCAAATTCCCCTATCAGACCCCCTACCCTGAACAGAAAACTGACTAAGTCAAGAACCATACTTAGGTACAACACTGCATTCTACCTCAGATATTTGAGAAGCGTTACCTAACACTTATCCAGACTTTCAATTCTCATGGCTAAATTCATAAAGGCAAACGTTTCTAATGCAGATGCCGCGATAGCAACACATGACAGCGCTATTGCTCTATTGAGACGACTAGAATCAGTCAAGGATAAAAACAAAGACCTTAAATGCCTTTGCGATCAATTATCTTAGTGCAGAAGAACACCAGGTAGCCCCCTTCCCTCCTCAAGATTGTTGCAAACAGCATGTTGGCCTAGTATAATTGAATCATTTCTGCTACAGCCGTTCACAGAAGCGACTTGAAAGAGGAGTATATCCATGATGTAATGACAATATGCATCCATCAGTTTTTAGGCATAATGAGAATGGACCTCCCGGGCAGCCGCAACGACAGCCTGCCTTTTGATCCGATTTTTGCGTGTCTTTTCCACGCGCCTCGCCTCGTCACTAGAATAAATACGTGCCCGCCTTCTCTTTCCTCGATGGTTGCTCTGCAAATTCAGATACCCTGGCTGCCCCGAATTTGTTGTCAGAGTCGCAGCGATATATTCGTGATGCCTTTGGGTCAAAGGCTCATGGATCCATTATGGTACACTATATCAGTCCTATATATCCCAGGGGTGGGTGGTGTGCATTGCATCCCATTTAGGGTTGGCTTCTTAAGTATAGCCCCACTTTTCCGGGAGGCCATGCATCCCATTTAGTTTTAGTAGGCGTAGCGACTCCAGATTCTCACAGTATGTAGAGTTTATGTTGACTTGAAAATTAATGAATTTTCAGAAAGATTCAATCAGGAAAATGTTGGTCTTGGCACGGCCAAATTTGGTCGGTTTTTTGATGTGGTTCGACCGGGATCAAGGTAATCTGGAGATTCGTCAATCAGTCCCCCGAGCGCCAGTTCATCCATGGTAGCTAGTATGTAGAGTAAGTAACTTAGTCACGCGACTGTTAGAGGTTAGTACTAGGATTTTCAGGTGTAATGTCAACATCACAGAGAATTAGCTATTGCAGTGTAAAGCCATTCGCGATAGATCCCATCTCCGGGTGTCACCAGCGCAAATTAGGGGTGTGTCATGCTAAAGATCAGTCGGCAAGAAGCTTTATGTGGTGGCTGAACATCTCATCCCTGATGTTCACCAGTGTGATCCCACCCGACCGTGTCATCTTTGCTACCACGCAAACGTGCCATGTATCCCTCGATGTAGATCTGGTGCTGCCGGCCCATCTGTTCTGGGGCGTCAAACGGGTGACGTGGCATATCCATCGAAAACATACAGTAGGGGTATTACCTATAATTATATTAGCGAGACCGTGGATGTAGTAGGGTAGACCCGACTTATTAGCCCTACGTCACCGGTATAAACAGTAGGTTAGGGCTACCTCCGTCCGATGCTCTAGAAAATAAGGACTTACGAAAACGTAATATTTCTGTTAAAATTGAGATATTACAGACTTTACCGAGACCGCCTTTACCAAAACGCACCGAGAATTACTTTTCTGGCTCCACTGCTAAAGCCCGAAATCGTCTGCATAACAGAATCTTTTACACTGACCTCTTGCCAAAGTCGTTTACCTAACTAGGCTAAAATACGAATCCGTACGTAGCCTAGTAGGCTGTTTTTCATAATCCAACTGTTAAAGCGAGAGGAGAGACGGATCCGACAGGAATAGGCGACAGCCGGCGGCAATGGACGCACCAGGAAACCCCTGAACCGAGGATTACCTCTAACCTGGAGAAAGACACCCTAAGAAGAAGGCAAGGTTCAACTGATGGCATGTTCTTCGAGACCATCTGTCTGAGAAGCCCGGTCTCTGCTTGGATGAGATGGCTGTCTTCCGCTGGAATAGCTTCCAGACCATAAGGCAGTACACTAAATTCCCAGGCCTTCCGTATTGTCGGCGGGGACTCAATATCGTGTTTTGCGTATGGACCGTATGAGGAATTCTATACGAAATCTCACCGAGACGATCGGCAGTCGTTTGGATGACTTTTGTAACGTCCTGAATGAAGGGTTGAATTTCCTCTAAAGCTTGGACGTCACCACAAAATGCTCGCTTCGTTGCATTTTAATCGGCCTGGGTACTGTAATGTAACGACCTTCAGTCGTATAAGAGGGTAGGTTGATTCCTTTGATTCGTTATTTGTTCGAAAACTACTAAACCCATGTAATACCAAACTTAACTACTATGAGTATCGTAGTATTCTTGCCATATTTTGTCTTTAGCGGCTTGGCTTATACCACCACTTAGTGGAGAATTGTAAACATGACCGATTAGTCCTCGACTATCGAGCCGGCCCTCTGTTGCAAGTGGATAATTCTTCACCATAGCTAAATAGTGCCTTTTCCTCGCTATAAGAAGTGGCCAGCCTAGCTCACTAACCAGGTAGTCTATCAGTATTTCCTGGAAAGGGAAATAAATAATCATCTTTCAAAGGCCAACATCGGGCACTAGGGCACCCCTAGGTATAATACATGCTCTTTCTAACATAAGTAGTTCTACAGACGAATGGTTCAAATTGCTCAAACAATGTATTTCTATTATGGGTTGAGTGGTGCCAAAAACACCGCAAAGATAGTTCAGGACCATCGCGTAAACTCGCCTCCGACGTCATATGTATCATCCAGACCGTCGATATTGCACTCCTGGATTATATCTTATCCCTTTATTTCATTTTCGGAACTTACATAATAGCATCAATTAATAAAAGCTTGAAACTCGAGACTGCATGTTTCTGCTGGGCATCAGCCGAGAAAATATCCAAAGCGGCAAACTATTCGCTCGAAATCTCTAACTTCCAATCAAGCCCGAAACAAACTGGAACAGGATAGCCTCAAAAGAGTCTCTTCTCATCACAGCGCCGAATCTAGATATTCCCATCATCTTGTTATCAATGCAGCCACTGTACCACTTGATAGGATGAACATACCCGTAGCATTTAATAATTTTCAACAGTGATGCCTTAATCTCTCCCAGCTTACCTTGCTCCAATCTGTGTGCCCACGGTTGTTGGAGAATGTAGCACCAAGCCTGAGTCGGGCTAATATCGTCTGTAAAAACAAGTTGTTCAGATAATGCTAAAAGTCTAGAGAATATGAGGGCCGGGTTTTCAGACAAGCAAGCATTATTCTCCAGTATTGGCGGGATGCATTGATGGTGGTGGTGGGGAGAAACCAGAGCCGAGGATGCAAGCAGGGAATGACCGTTTGGTTTATCTGTGAACAGATTCAAATGTGGGAGGCATGGACTCTCAAGCCTAATCAAACGTGTCTTAGAATCATGAAAACGTAGCGATAAGCTCCATCGGAAGTGACACGTACGCTAGAACAAACTCCATGCCTGCACCAATCATGTCTAGACCTCTTTTCTTGTCGCACGTTGCATTCGAAGGGTTCAAGATGGTGCGAGTGTAGGAAAATGGGGCTGGATGATGAGTTGCCATGGAACCAGATTCATCATGGCGATTCGACGATCGAATGGTCAATACGTCAATGCTAGTATTCCAGCTCGACTGATGCGTTGGTGATTCCCCGTGGTGCAGATTCAAGCAAGTAGCATGGCCGTCAAATTCAGATACTCTGAATTGAGCATTCGGAATATCGATGGAAGACAACTCTTGCACGTCTGGAGGCGCCTGGAGCGTTTCCAATTGATTTCGAAGGTTTTGAATTTGAAGGGTCAAGCTGGCTTCACTTGCGCGTAAACGCAGGACTTCGCTCTCGAGAGACTTGAAATATTGATTCTTGCGCTGTCGATGAGTGCTTCTATCTTATTAGCGTTTGGAATGCTATTGTCTACTGTAAGGGACTGTGATGCATTCCTACCGCTGAGCTTTGCGGAGTTGTTCTTTCCTTCTTTTGAGGGCTGAGCTGGTATGGGCATGAGTAAGTCTCAATCCTCCAAGAGGGAATGACTTTCTTGCTCACCTGACTGAGAATCTTGCGTATCTGGTCGAAGGCCAGGAAGGAAAGTAAATGCCTTTTTCATTTTGGGTGTGATGGAGGATAGAGGGAAGTCTATGTGGAGCTTGGCATCACATCACCTAAGTCAGTCAAATCGGTGCAGAGGAGATTGTTCGCTAAGGAATCACAATGAAGGCCGAGCGAGGATGAAGTGAAGATGAGCTTCCCGCTTTATTATGAATCAAGGGAATTAATGAACTTGAGTCGTAATCATGCTGGCGGAATTTCGGAAGATTGCTTTTTCCGTAACCACAAATAGTTAGAAGCAGACTGTTGACAGAATCATTTTCACCTACTTTGGGCTAGTCCAAACTCTAAATAACTAGACCCGCTTTTTGATATTTCGATAATAGGCAGTAATCGGCGGTAGGTAGTTGTAACTACTGTATTCGCATCTCAAATGCTTCGATCTTAATGCGAGTCCACCACACGTATGGCATGTATCAAGTGTTGCCTTAAGCATTCTTGCTCTTCAGGCTAATCCGGGTGATGTGAAGACCAAAATGTCGGCGTGTGGAGCCTCCCCTAGGGGGCACAATGTTGACCTGAACATGATTCCCTAAATCGGTAAAATGTGTTTGTCTTCCCCTGCCGGCGTAGTTACTGCCATCGTTAGGCAATGATTTAAAACGAGGCCGGGAGCAGTCAACATTGATCAGCTCAATCTTTTCTTCCTGTCCGTCCCCTATTCACTGCCCCTAGTCTGCTTGTCCCAACAGGATGCATTTCTCTATTCCAGTCAGCATAGGAATAGCGCTTCTTGCAGACCGTGTTCATGCTAGTGCGATTGCAGGTCCTAGTGGTCCCGCTGGGAAAGCCCTCTATCTCCAAACAAATGAACAACAAAACTCCTTGATTTCCATTCCCATTGGAAAGGATGGTATGCTCTATGGTGGCATTGCTACCCCGACAGGCGGCCAAGGCGGTGATAGTGTCAACGGCATGACGCATATTCCTGCTGGCCCTGATGCTCTGTCATCTCAAGGCTCCGTCTTTACCATTGATGATGTGAGTTCTCTCGTTCTCTTTTTGGTGCAATCTCAGGCTCACACTGGCTTCGCAGTTCGTCTTCGTGGTGAATGCCGGATCTAATACCTTGAGCATGTTCAAGGTTAACAAATTCGATCCTACAAAAGTAACAATGACGGGGGAACCAGTGGAGATTCCGGGTGAATTTCCCGTGACTGTTACAGCTTCGACGAAGCGACAAACGGTGTGCGTTGGGTACACTGGGGCCAAAGCCGGCATTTCCTGTACTCAATTTACAGCAGAAGGTCTGCAGCGGATGGAAGAAGTACTTCCGCTGAATCTTAACCAAACCACGCCTCCTGTTGGGCCAACAAACACAGTCGCACAAGTTTTCTTTGCTGCAGACGACACACGTCTAATCACCACTGTGAAGGGGGACCCAACTTCTGGCAAAACAGGATTTGTTTCTGTCCTGCCATTCAAGGATCCGATTTCCTCGATATTTGAAAACCATGACATTCGAACCTCACCACCTGGTACGGAGGTGCTCTTTGGTGGTGTTGAGATTCCCGGCACGTCTAACCTATTTGTCACGGACGCGTCCTTCGGAGCCACTATCTTAAACCTAAACGACATCACCAATGAGATCTCTCTCAAGCAGAAAATAATTATCGAAAACCAGAAGGCTACGTGTTGGGCTGCCTATTCTCGGGCACGAGAGAGCATCTTTGTAACCGATGCAGCGTTCAACAGACTGGTTGAAGTCAGCAAGGATGGTTCGACGACCGTGACAATTGTGGGCTTGAAGAACGGCGACCCTGGACTCATTGATCTCCAAATTGTCGGCCGCTTTGTCTACGCCCTTTCCCCCGGAAATGGTACTACGGTCGCCGCAATCACGGTATTCGACACTTTCCAGGGCCGCCAGATCCAACATTATGAGCTGGGCATGTTGGGCGTGGGTCAGCGATCCCAAGGTTTAGCAGTTTCCTGAGGAAGGAGCCGTAATGCGAGAGCGTTGCGGGTAGAAGCGGTCGAACCCGGTCGAGACAGTGCTGTTAATTCCGTGGTAAAATCAATGACATTTTATGGCTTCTTAATCAAGAGCTGAGGCTCGACATAAGTCTTTTGAAGCAGAAATGAGCGTCGAGAAGGAGTGTCATTGACTACCGAGCCTATTCCCTATTGTCAATTGGGATCTGCTGTGATCCCAAATCCGTCTGGCCCCAACGGCGGCACGGACCGGAGTGTGAGCTTGCTTACCTTCGGTATGAAATGGTTAAATGGAGCCATCTCTGATCACAGGGATGCTATCTCACTCTTTTCACTTAACTCTAGAGGCTCGAATCCATTACATACGCCCACCCCAAAGCGCAATGGGAATATACAACGTTAATTACATATTTGTAAAATGCACCGTCGTAGTAGTAGCACTATGTGATACATCGCATAGTCAGCCTATTCCAAGGCCACAAGCCAGACGCGTTACGTACACTCTTTTTAGCGCTACGTGGACCTTATATCTCTGGAGCAAGGCCACGATCGCGCGGTCATAAGGTTTTTTTTCCATTTGTATCCTGTATTCCTCTCCTTCCCCCTAGGCATATCCCTTTCTGGCGTTATCCGATGGATCAATTCGCATTTAATACTACCCATCGGATTTGGAAGATCTGCCAGCATGGAGTCACCGCGCAGCAAGTCCGGAGTCATATCACCAGGAATAAGCGCCACCAATCGTCTCCCTGCAACAAAAATAAGACGCTGCCCGCAGAAGCGGTTGAACAGGCTGTTGCGGAGGCCTGGGCGATCGAACCATGGGATCCTACGATCTCGCCCTTTGCGCCGCCTCTACCTGACTCCCCTCCCATCACCGGGCTACCAGTATGTAGCGGATATGGTTGCACCTAGGCGGGTTATATCTACGCGGCACGCGAGACGGAGACGATGCGGGCTCACAGGCGGAGAGATCACGGATAGAGAGGCCTTCCCGGGCGACCACCCAGCGCAAGTTGCGCGGAATCAATATCCACATACACACTGCCAGCGAATGTTCCTCCAAGGCGAATGTAGCGCATTTTTTATTGTGACCCCCGTAAAAGAAGCGAAGCGGGCTAACCCATGGGGAAAACTGCAGTCAAATTGACTGCAGTTTGGGGTTAAATAATTAGTATGGCCTTAGGGTTAGCCGGAATAATTGACTGCAGTATTATTTGAAATTAAATGCATTGAGGTTCCCATCCGTTTTTTGGGTTCAAATTTTATACAACCTTAATCTGACTCTCCTTCTATAAGCTCGCTAAATTTCAAATCTATTGTAGTAGTTTAAAAGGCAGTTGCAGGGGTTCAAAGTTCAGGAGTTTTTTTTAATAGGGTACGGTCGGCCGTGCCATCACCACTATCATCACACCCGTCACGAACACTATACGATTCATCACAAACGGACCATCAGTCAGATCCGATTCGAAATTTAGGTAAGTGATTCAGGGGTTCCCATCAGTTCCTATTTTTAATTTTATCTATATCCGACCAGTTACTACCGATAAGGTTTCCCTATTATCTATCTAGTTATACGTTCCGCATCCGAAATATACGTATATATATCCACATTCAATATAAGTAACTCCCACGAACCTACTATCGCCGACTAGTATTTTATTTATAATAATAAGTACGGAGTCGCCGTTTATCGCTAGTGTATATATAGCGTAAAGCCCTATAATATCGTCCGTTATTTAACTAGCCCTAAAGGTACCTATCGTATTAGTAAAGGTATTACACTATACGTATTAGATATTATTTAGAATGCCCCCGAGTAGGATCGCGTGTCTAACGATAACCCCGTTCTGCTAGTTAGCGTAGAAACCCCTATTCTAGGGTTAACTATTTACGAAGATAGATTATAATACACGATATATCGCGAGGTTTTCCGTAGCGCCGGCACTATACGATTATACTAGTATAAGTTGTGAAGGGCTGTAGCAGAATTGGTTCAATTGTACTAGGCCAACATGCTGTTTACAACCATCTTGAGGAGGGAAGGGAAACGGCCCCTTCTCGGTGGTGAAACGGTGTGAGGGCCTTTCTGCCGAAGGCGGTGTCTTCCCTCCAATCTTCCCGTCAACGGATCTATACGGCCATGGCATATGGTTTACTGCCGGGCTCTGGCCCGTTACAGTACCCCCCTCGTTATCCTAACGGTGGATATAGCAATGTCGTCTCTATGGGGCCGATTCGGTGGTAAGATAGGCCCGAAGCGCTCTTTATACCTATAAAGTGCTTTATAGTCTTTAACAGAAGCTAATAGTTCCTACGTAGTCTCTGTATAACCAGTCCACTTCACTAGAACTTCCGTTCGTGCGCCCCTTCCTATACGCTTTACGCGATAATCTAAGATCTCCTCGACCTAGTACTCTAATTCACTATTAACTACTAGTAGAGGCGGCTGCGAGTCGTCCACGATCTACGAAGGAAGCGGGTCCGTGGCGGCGGGTCTTATAAGGTCTATATAGAATACCGGATGTACCCTAGTTAGTATATCTAGACGCACTATATATAGCGAAGGCACTTCTTATACGGTATATTTCGTATATATCTAGTCTAACTTCTTTGAATGCTATTAAGATCGAATATTCTTAAGGTTTAGCTATACTTTATCCCCTACTCGATAAGTTAGCGCTATCTAGCGTAACCGGTTAGTATACTCCTATTATCTATCTTACGTAATAGCGATTACCGCCTATACCTAATCGGTGGCTTCCTATAGTCGTTCTACGAACGTTTCGCTAGCGCGTTAAGGTCCGATTACTTCGCTTATACTACTATTACTATCCTTAATTCTAATTAGATTAATATAGAAGCCGTATATAAAGAAGAAGGGAGATAGCCCTATAAAGGAGGTATCTCGGTTATTAATCGTGATAGCCACGATAAGTAATAAACTTATCTAGTTATCTTAAGCGTATAACGTAAATACGCGTAGAACCTATTTAACTTCTTAGTTCGCCCGTTTAGTAGATCTATCTATCTATAGGTAGAAAGCGGTAGAGAGTCGGCGCCGAATCGATAGCTTTTCGTAGACGGTTTCCTAGAAGCTACTAATAAATTATAGTCTACGGTTACTCGTGATTACTAGTAGCAGACTATAGTATATATAAAAGTGCGTTAGGAAGGCCTTAGCTACCCGCTCCGCCGTCGTTTTAACTATTCCGACTAAGATAACTCCCTTCGTTAGGCGGTCTATAATTACTAGGAGGTTCGTCGCTTAATTCTCCTTCGACGGGGGTAAATTAGTGATAAAGTCTATTAAGATATCGGCCTAGATTCGCTAAGGAATTAGTAGCGGTTTTAATAGGCCGTGTTTCGTGTCACGCTATACTATACTCCTACCGTAAATAGTATAGTTCTATAAGAATCTCCTTACGTCTTTCGCTACTCTAGGCTAGAAGAACCGCTAGGATAGTATCGAATATATAGCGTCTCGTCCTAGGTAGCCTATAATATAAGAGTTATAAATCTTCTAGATAATTCCTATACGTAGTGGTTCGCTATTAGGGATCTAGGTCCGTTAGCGGAATTAAAGTAGTCCTCGGTCGTCTAGTTAGCACTCTAAAAGGCTAGTCTTTACGCCTGTTTTGGCTACGACTCGTCGTTCTCCGTTCTTTAATACCTCTAAGTACGTATAGTACGTTAGGTCTATAGACCTCGCGCGTTCCTATTCTTACTAGAGATCCGTTTCTTCGAAGAGTTACACTAGAGTTACGAAATCTAACTCGGCCTCTTCGTCTATGATATTCCTTAGTTATCTAGTGTGTATTGATACCTTTTCGAATATCTTTCGGAACCGATTCTGTTAGGACCCAGAGAGGTCCGGTGAGTATTAGAACTAGAGTGAAGGAATCCAGTAGGGTACTATTGTATTCAGACTAATCGCTAAAGAGCTCTAAGTCCATCTTAAAGGGGTTTGCCTAAGTCCTGCTATAGGTTAGGTGACTCCGGGTAGGTCACGGGACCTCCTGGAGTTCTCCTACGGATCTCATAGGATCCTCCCGTTAGCCTTAGGGAATCCTCCTGTAGGCCTCAAGGGATCTTCTTATAGACTTATAGAGACCTCCTGCGTTATACTCTCAATATACTAGTAGGCGATGGTCGTAACATTTTCCCCCCCCTTAAAGGCCTACGCCCTCGTAGGCCCTTTATAGCGTCTAAATCTCGGATTTAGGTAATAAAGGAACAGAATAGAAGTGTCTCGCGGCGGGGTGTTACGCACGTCCTCTGTGTCACGGTGAGTAGAGCTCGAATGGGTTATACTTGCCTAGTTCTACTTCGGATCCCAAGAGTATCTCGCAACCGTACCGTTGCTGTGCTAAGCCTTACACGGGCTCGGGTCCTGTTGAGTATCTTGCAGGATGTGCCAGGGTGCGCGCCAAGTAAGTCAGTCACTAAGTGTTGCCACGAAGTGAGCTCCCCTACTTGTAGGTTGGGTTGTCTTAAAGGTGAACCGTAGAGTGCAAAGTCCAAAGGTAGTAACTAAGTAACAATGTGTGATTGATCGCGAAGAACTAAATACATGATGGTAAAAGAGTGTCCTTATATATCTAGTCCTTCCTATCGGTGATGAGTCGAGACTCATCGCTGATGCGCTAGGACTTATCGCTGATGAGTTCCTGCGCTGGTAATCCTATCGGTGATAGGATCTAGTCACGTGGCTGCCCGATCGGGTAGTTCGTTGTGCTAGACATTATCTGAGATATATGTAGCTATACACATAGGATATTGTCCGCCCTAAGGACACGGTGTCCTTGATTACCCTGATCGATCACTGATCGTGGGTGTGTAAAATGCCCTTTTTACACGGACCCACTTTGCTCCTGGGAGCACCTTTTCTATGTGATCTTGCTCCTGGGAAGCATATGTGTAATGCTCCTCATTGGTCGCACGTGACTCCTGTAGGTGTTGTCTTTCTTGCGGGTTTGGTTGGCTGTCGTCATCCCCCGCGGGTTTCTGACGGTCTGCCTTGTAACACGGGGCGTCATCGTTATACGGCGTCTTAACTGACTTTCTACAGATAAAGGACATACTCCTATAGCGTTCCGACTGTGTCGTGTTAGTCGATAGGCGCCGTTCTAGTAAGTATCGCAAATAAAGGGTATCGTTCTGTGGAACTCCGTCCTTCCTTATACGGTCGACATCATCTCCGTAGGAATAAAGGGACGTAGTTATACGATAATAAATAGCGTCGTAGGGGCTATCTTCTTACTATCCTAGCGCTCTTCCATAAGAGTAGCGAAGTCGTACCCTCGTCGAGGTTGGTCTTATTATTCTCTAAGGACCCTCGTGTCTTCGTTTAGCCTTATCTTACGACGTCTTCTAGTCGAGATAGCTACCCCTACGCCTCTTCCGCCTCCGGGTACCTTCCCTCCGTAGCCTAATTATATAGATATAAATAATTTTGCTATTCCGGCGTATATTACGCCCGGTAACCCCGTTACTAGTTAGTATCAGCGATATATTAATTATTTACGCACGACTCCTAGTCACGTCTACTAGGCTCCTATAATAGGCGTCGATCCTACCGTCCCTCGTTACGCGTACTACGAGACGAATAACCGGCCTTATATTATAGTAAGGTTACCCCTTATAACGTATTAACTCCCTCCTAACGTATATAGGTTAACTCTCGTTTAGATCGGTACGTTAATCCGATTCTTCTCGGGCTTAGCCCGCCGCCTATAGCTAACCTCTAGGCGTTAATTATATCTTTCCGGGGAGCTCGAAACGTACTCTCGTAGTATATCCTACTAGGTTATATACCCTTATTTAGCCCTACCCGACCTAGTCTACTACCTCCTATACTACCCCTGTTGTCTCCTCTCCCCTCTCCCCCGCCGCTACTACCGTCTCCTATTTAGTAGAGGATAATAAATAGGGTTATTAGGTTTTTCTCTAGGATTTAGCTCTATATTATAGAGGCCGTTCGGTGGGTTCTTAAGGTAGTCGGGTAAGTCTTCGGGCTTAGTCTAGCGCTTATAGTACTAGCCTTCGGCGTTATTACTAGGTTCTAGCGGGTACTTATTACGAACGCCGGGACTATCCTACTTAGGTTAGTTAGCGTTCTAGTTTTAGCTGCGCCTGTCTAGTACGTCTTAGTATAGTATAGTCGAATCCTTTAGCTATACCTAAGGCCTATATTTATATTCTAGGGTATACTGCCCCCTCCTCGGCTGCTATAGCGGAGAGCCTAGGATATTTTTATAGTCTATTAGTTTATCCTCCGGCGTATCGCGGAGCGGTATAGTTTTATTAAGCCGCTCCCTCCCCCCCCTCCTAAGAGTCTCTAGGTTAGGTTCTAGCGGCGGGTAGGAGTACGTTAGTCTTCCTCTATACTTTTATCTATCGGCGTTTAGGACGTTCTAGGGTGTACTACTTCTTTTTTACGTAGTTCTCGAATATAACTATATCTTCCACTAAGACTTTCGGTTCCTATATATTTTCCTTGTGCCCGTAGCCTTTCTATTTTATAAGGAATTCCGTACCCTTCCTATTATCTTTTAGGATCTCCTCGACTTCCTATTCCGGCTATCCGTCGATAATCTAGGGGTCCGGTCGCTCCTAGTTAGCGTACGGATCCCTATAGTAGGGTTCTAGTATAGATACGTATTATATAGCGTATATCCTATAGTATATCGGCGTTAAGATAAGTTTATATACCTACTATCCGACTTTCCCCGCGACTTAGAAAGGCCCTATATAGCGGTTATCTAGCTTCTTATAGGGTCGTCCGGAGTCGATATATTTATTTCGGAGTAGGATCTAGTTACTAACTACGAATAATTTATCTATATAGCCTTTATTATAAGACTATTTTATAGCGGCCTTAGACTCTTTGAGGCGCCTCTTTATTTCCTCCCGTTAGGCTAATATTTCCTCTATACGGGCTCTTACGTCCTTATATACCGGTATATTATTAGTCGGGACTAACGTGCGGAGATCTAGATTAAATCCGAGTAGTGCCTACGCTAGTAAGGTTTTAATAGCGCTATACGTGGCGTTATTATAAACTATCTAGGCTAGCGGTAGCTACCTTATCTAATTGTCCTATTACTAGCTAACTACGTTCCGGAGGTAGTACTCTAACGTCTAGTTTTACCTCTCCGTCTGTCCGTCGGTCTACGGGTAATATACTATAGAGAGCCGGCGCCTCGTAGTGAGTAAGTAGTAGAATCCGCTCTAGAACTATACGGTAAAGATAGATCCTCGGTCGCTTATAAGGTTCTCCGGTATCCCCTAGAGGGGTATTACGCTCTTGTAGAAGATCTTCGCGACGCCTTCTACGTCGACGTCCTTCGTATAGGCGAGGTATAGCGCGTACTTAGTGAATAGGTCTATAATAACTATAATAGCGTTGTAGACCCTTCCCTCCTATTTAGAGGGTAGTAGACCTATAATAAAGTTAACGCTTATCTATTACGCTAGGCGCTTTAGCACTAGTAGCGGCTCTAGGAGCCCGTATAGCCTATATCGTTTAATAGCGTTCTTCTAATAGATCGGGCACTTATTATAGTGGTCCTCGACCTCTCTACGTATTTTATACTACTAGTACTTACGTCCGATTACCTCTAGGATCCTTCTTCGCGCGAAGTATCCCCTCTATAGGTCGTCGTGGTATAACCTTAGGATCTCCTACTTTAGTATAGGCTAATCTAGGACTATTACGCGGCCGTTATATCTAAGGAGGCCGTCGTCGGTGATACTCTAGGTTATTATAGGGCCTACCCGAGTCGGTCCTCCTTCCTCTTAGACGCGTATAGTTATGCCCTAGCAGAAATTATCCTCTTTCTATGTCCTCCTAATAAGTTTAATTATAGACTCTTTAGGTTCTATATCGTACGCTATCTCTCCTACCGCGGTCTCCCTTACCTCTTTCCGACTCACTATTAGGATCTCGTAGGCGGCTGGGGGGATCTCGACGTAACTAAATATTATTATAATACTAAGGTAGACTGTCGGGAGTAGCTCCTATTAGTATTCTACCCCCTTCTTGATAGTCTCCTATAACCTCCTTATAAAGACCTCGCGCTTTTCTAGGTCGGGTTAACTTCCGACTATATAGTCCGGGCGCCTACTAGGAGCGTCTACCGGGTTCGTCTTACCTGATTGGTAGACGATAATAAAGTTAAACCTTACTAGATATTTAGCCTATCGTACCTAGCGCCTCGTGAGTTCTTTAGTTATTATAAACCTAACTAGATTAGTATAGTCTATTATTATCACTATCGGGTATTTATTACCTTCTAGGAAGTGCCGCTATTCTTTAAACCCCGTAAAGATCGCTAGTATCTCCTAGTCGCCTACCTAGTAGTTCTTCTCGGCCGGTGTTATCTTCCTAGAGTAGAATATAATAGGATACTAGTATCCGTTAGGGTATAGCTATGATATAATATAGTAAATAGCTTCTCCTAAAGAGTCTATCTCTAGTATCGTCTTAAGTAAGGTATTAAAGTGCGCTAGTAATAGGGCCCTCTAGAATATATCTTTGATCCTCTAGAAGGATTTAGCGGCCTCCGGAGTAAGTATAAACCCGTCCTAGCGCTTATTCTTTCCCTTCTTTATTGTATTAACGCCTCTTATTAGGCTATTAAGCACTCCGCTAACTAATATCTAACGTATAATAAACCTCCTATAGAAGTTCGTGAATCTAATAAATTATTAGACGTCGAAAATATAAGTTAGCTCTAGCTACTAGCGGATCGTTTCTACCCGTACGGGATCTATAGCCACGCCCTCGTAGGACACTATAAAGCCTAGGAACTCTACCTGGTCTACGTAGAACGCGCACTTAGACGGTTTAATAAATAACTTCCAGTTAATTAGCCGCTATAGGACCGTTCTAACGGCCTATATATAGCTCCCGATATCGTCCGAATAGATCAGGATATCGTCGAGGTAGACTACTAGGTCTGTGTCGATAAAGTCCGCGAGGGCTCTATTAACGTACGCCTAGAAGGTAGCAGGAGTATTAGCGAGGCTAAAGGGTATAATAGTATATTCGAAGTAGCCGTAGCGTGTTCTGAAGGCCGTCTTCTACTCGTCTCCTTCCTTAATACGGATCCTATAGTAGGCATCGCGTAGGTCTAGTTTAGTATAGATCTTCGCCCCGGAGAGTCTTACGAGGGATTCGTTAATCAGTAGCAGTGGATAGCGGTTCTTAATAGTAACCGCGTTTAGTCCTCTATAGTCTACGCAGAGCCTAAGCTTACCGTCCTTCTTTAGTATAAAGAGGATAGGTACTCCTATAGGGCTCTTGAGATCCAAAGGTAAAATGGGACATGCCCTTTTGAGCTATAGGAAGTAGTCGGTATAAATATAGGAGTAGGTGGGTCGCCAAGACCCATACGTGACTGTGCGGTCGGCGGGATTCGGAGGGTCCTGTGCGGCCGAAGTCATGTTGGGGAGAAGGCCGGCAACGGCCGGATGCCTTAGGCCGTAAAAGCTCCTGGGATCATATCCTCCCCTACTTAACTAAAACTCGTCCTCGAGTTTCCGAAAGGTTACTATCTACACCGAATACTTTAATAGCGCGATATACTATATATATAAATGAAAGTATTAGAGGCCGACCGCGAGGGTAGCCTCGTGATAGAATCCGGAAAGGTTCTAAAAGGAAGTAAATAAAGAAACCGTACGGCTATCGGCGTAGTAAACGCCGAGTACTCACGGCCGGGTTTAAATAAAGAAATATCCTAATATAAATACCACCGTTTCCCCTAGGTTCGTTTCTCTTTTCTATTTTCCTAAATATCTTCGCGTTCGTAAGAGAATCTCGTTCTTTAAAAAAGCTCTATCTACCCCTGTCCACGCGATAATAATATAGGTAAGTATCTTCCTTCCCGAATGGTCACGTATATATATTAACGCGGACTTAGCTTCTCCTCGCTCTAGCGTTGCTCCTTCCGAGGACTTCTATTCTAAGCGTATATTAGTCGCTTCCGACTAGGATATCGCTGAGGTCTTGGCCGACCGGCTAGGAGAAGAATTTCCCTTCGCTGGCTACGGTATAGATGGTCCTAGTCTGGAGCTTAAGGCTATAGCTAGGGACTCTCGTGTTATAGCTTTTAATCCTGCTGCTAAGTAGGTCGCGTACGATGATAAGGGTAAGTGTATAAGCCCGATAGGATATAACCTAGACTGACCGTTCGGTAGCGAAATACGTAGATCTGGATACACGCGGTAATCCTATATTAAGCGTTTTCTAGGGCGCGGACGCGGCCTTTCTGAAGGCGGTCCTTAAGGACTATTCGTTAGCCCGCGATATTAACTAGCGTGGCGAATGGAAGCCTTGCGCGGTGTAGTCCCGTAAACGTGCCTATATTATATAGTAAGCTAGCGAACGGGCACCTCCGGGCGAGGAGTGTAAGACCTACGGTAACGGTAGTGGGCCTTTCGCGTCTTACTATATGTTAACGTACGGAGACTAAATCTAGTTTAATGGCGCCTATGGGAACTGTAGGTTTAACGCGGGCGGCGTGAAGTGTTCGCTCTGTCCTGCTGGTAAGAAGTTGGTCGGTTGGGTCGAGGATTACCTTAAGAAGGCGAATCCTACGTACTAGCTGGTGCGAGAAGGCGTGCCCGTAAGGTTCCTTACTCTAAACGGTTCCTGTTATAACTAAAGCTGACTGATTCTCTGTAGCTAAAAGGCGGCGCCGCGACGCCTGTGTCTTAACGGACCTGGTCGTCGGCGGATAAGGATAAGGGGAAGAAACCGGAGACGGAAAAGGCGACGGAGAAGGAAGCGGAGAAGCCGAAGGAGAAGGAAAAGGAAAAGGATGTCGAAATCGTCCGGGTAGGGCCGGTCGAGAAGAAGGGAAAGGCCCTGGCTAAGAATAAAGGGAAGGGACGGGCGAAGAAGTACTTCGAGAACGAATAGCTAACTAATCTACTAAATAATCTAGCTATAAGTAATAAGGAGGACTTTACCCGTACGGCGGCGGCGTACGACGCTATCCCTGAGATAATTGAGGCCCTAGAGAAGGCGCGCGGCGCTCTCTAGGGGTAGTTGATCGCGAACGGTTAGCTCTCCGAGGATGAAGGAGAGGGTGACGATGACGACGATGACGAGGATTTCGATCCTTTTGAGGCCTTCACTAAGAAGCGAAAGCGGGCGTAAGGGGCTATAGTTAGCGTGTGGGAGTGAATTAATAATTTTTTTTTTTTTAATAAAATAAAGAAAATGAGGGGATAGCTATATTAGGCTCTATTCGTAGGGATAACGACGGCGAATAGTCCGTTAAATAATGTCTGCTTGTGGGTATCGGCGTCCCGAGGTCCTTGAGTAGATAACGAAGCGTTGTCTTTGTCCGAATTACGCTGATCGGTCTCTCCTTCCGAGAGATTAGACTAGAGTTCTTCCTAGTCCTTTGTCTTCTTACCCTTTTGCCTGTTCTCGGTGGCGATCTTCTTTTGGCGCCGGTTAAGAACGTTCTTAGTAATTTGGCCCTCCTCTACTTGATTCGAGCGTATACCGTTAGCTCGGTTAAGTTTAAATTACTCCTACTCTTCGCGAGTAAACGTAGATAAATCGTGGTAGGTTGGGGGCGAGTTATCCTACTCGATGATTTTTAGGATCTCCTTAGGCTTCCGGAGGCGTAGACCCTTCTGTCTAAGGGCGTTCTGCGCGGCCTAGGATGACTATAAGGATTCGGGGTCGTTAATATTCGCCTCGATAAGGCGAGATCCGTTAATTAATATACGGAGTACGCGGCTATTCGGCTCCGCTAACGTATAAGTACTAAGTAGATGGGCGGATAAGACCTTATAGGGCCCGAACTACTTTGCTTCGTACTTCTGCGCTGATTCGTTTCGTATAAGTACCTAGTCGTTAACTTTGAAGCTTGTCTTCGTGATGAGACTGTTACGGATACGATTTATCCGGATCGTGTGCGCTAGGAGAAGTTCGTTAGCTTTTGTGCGCGCGTTGCTTAAGTTTCGAAGTTCTTCGGCCCTTTCTGTAAAAGGCAGAACTTCCTTCGATAAATCGTTATTAGGTAAACGTGGGTGAACACTATATATAAGGTAGAATGGACTTAGTCCGGTTATAGTATGTTCTCGGATCCGCGCGGTAACGACCGCTTGGGTGAGGTATAGATCCTATGCGCGTGTTGGCTTACCTATAAGGTATTTCGTTAATATGCGACCTAGTAGTCTATTTAAGTTCTTAACCTTCCCGTTTGTTCGGGGATAGTAGGGTGTGGTAGTTCGGTGCCGGGTCTTTAAAATATTTAGGTAGTACGTAACCGTACCTAAAAGGAGATTAGCACTGTTGTCCGAAATGATCTTAAGGGGGGCACTATAGTTTATAAAGATTTATTTATATAGGAATTAACCTAGGGCCTCCTCGGTAGCTTCCGGGACTGCTTTGGTAACGGGCTAGCTAGTGGTATAGTCGATAGCCGTGATGATCTATCTGTTGCTATTCGGGGTCGTCGGAAGCGTGCCGATGAGATCGATTCCCTATTGCTCGAAAGGTCGAATGCCGGACGTTACTATATGTTAGGGACTTTCTCTTTCGAGGGACTCCTTTAAGCCCTATGAGACTTAGTAATTCGGATAATTATATGTAGTAGTCTTAATATCTCTACGTATCTATAGCCACTACGCCCGGGGGCGAATAGCCCCGTTTAGGCTAGGCTATCTAAGATGGCTATATTTAGTGTGCATTCGGTTTATAAGGTCTCCACGGAAGACGGGTTCTAGATAGGGTATATAGGTCCCGTTATTATAGGTGAAGACGAGCTATCGCTCGGTCTCGGTCTCGTTAGGATGGGTACGTAAGCTTAATTTCGATGCGTACTTCCGGACGGCCTTCGAGACCTGCTTATCTATAGGTAACTCTCTGGTATCGAGAAAGTGTATAGTCGCTGATAACTACTTGTCTTTAGGGACTTTTATAATGGTCGATAGTTCTGTATAAGTAGCGGCAAGAGTAACGTCCTAAATTGGTTGGGATCTAGATATATTTGTAGGGCCTTCGCCGATAAAGTCCGGTCTCCTGCTAAGTGTATCTGGGATAACCGCGTCCGATCCCTTCCGATACTGAATCTTTAGATTATACTCTTAAAACTTATCGACCTAGCGAGCTAAGCGCTTGCTATAGGTAACTATCGTTTATAAATACTGTAAACTCGCGTGATCGGTTACGACTGTAGTCTGAGTCCCGTTCTTAATATACCTATCCTAGAGGCGGAGCGCCTCTTTGATGGCTAATAGCTCCTTTTTGTGGATGGGGTAATTTAGCTTAGCCCCGGTTAGTTTCCTTCTATCGTATATAACCGGATGAAGTTTTCCGTTAGCTCCCCCTTAGAGGAGCACTATTCTAATAGCCTATTCGGAGGCGTTAGTCTCGATAACGAAAGGCTTAGAGAGATCTGGTTGGATGAGGATAGGCTTAAGCGTGAGTATCTCCTTAATCTTCCGAAAGGTACTCTTATAAGCTACGGACTAGCGTATAGGCCGGAACTTTTGCTTCCGGATCTCTACGTCCGATTCCTTTAAGAGTTTGTGGAGGGGGATATAAATGGCGGTGAATCCGCGTATGAAGCGACGGTAGTATATAGCTAGACTAAGAAATTGACGTACCTTATGGACGTTACGGGGTTGTGGCTAGTTTCGGATGATCTCGACCTTCGCCGGTATTGGCCTGACTCGGCTGTTGCCGATAATATGGCCGTAAAACTCTAGCTGGTCGGTCGCGAATTTATACTTGTCCGGTTAGGTGATTAACTCTTCCTTCCGTAAGACCTCGAATACCTGACGGAGGTGTTTGTAGTGTTCTTCTTTAGTCCTAGAGAAGATTAAGATATTATTAAGATAAATAGCTATGAACTTGCCTAGGAAGGGACGAAGGGCCTTATTTATAAGTGTCTAGAAGGTAGCTGGCGCGTTGTAAAGTCTGAACGGTATCGTAAGCTATTCGTACTTGCCCTATATCGTGTTGAACGCGGTTTTTGGGACCGCGCGGTTAGTTAAACGGATCTACTAGAAGCTAGATGTAAGGTCGATCTTGGAGAGTACTCGGGCGCCTCTAATCT
This sequence comes from Penicillium janthinellum, assembly GCA_027569415.1. NCBI lineage: Eukaryota > Fungi > Ascomycota > Eurotiomycetes > Eurotiales > Aspergillaceae > Penicillium > Penicillium janthinellum. The sequence goes on from JAPDFA010000150.1 coordinate 44,743, forward strand.
GGTCTAGAAGTTCTTGGATTCGCGGTAGGGGGTATCCGTTTTTAACTGTGGCTTGGTTAAGGGCACGATAGTCGATATATATACGCTACTTCCTGTTCGGTTTCTTGATGAATAAAACCGGGAAACCCTATGGGCTCGCAGATAGGCGAATTAGGCCCTTTTTAAGAAGTATGTTGACCTGTTCTATCTGCTCGCGTATTTTCTCGTCCGAAAGGGGGTAAGAATTGACGTTGACTGGTTTCGTATTACTGGTGTTGATGTTATACGAAATCGGTCGTTCGGGAGGGGGCTTATTGGGAAGTTCCTCTCGGATGATATCCTTATATTCCTGTAGTAGTGAATAGACGCGAGGATCCGGATGTTCTAGGATCTGGGTAAGGGCTGTTGGGTTAGTTTTTGTGGCTTCTTGTATAGCGACGAGGAAGCCGGACGTTCCCTTTTTCTTTAGCGCTCTTCGGGTCTATTTACTACTTATTAGGTTCACGTGAGTAGCCTCGAGCTCCTTATCTCGAAAGGGGCTAAGGGGCTTAATTCGGTGCGAACGCTTATGATCGTGAAGCGTTATTACTGACGTTACCTAGTTAATTTGGGGATTCTTGGCCGTTAGGAAGTCTCGTCTGAGGACGAACTCGAAATCCGGTAGGTCTAGAATCTACGCCTATATATACCCTCTCTAACTCCCTATACTAACTGGAAACCGTACGGATAAATTCGTGAAGAGTCGTCGTCTATCTAGTATCTGGACGCGTAGCGTTAAGGTCCTTTAGGGTAGGGGTAAACGGGCCCCGAACTCCTTTATAGTCTTAGTAGAGACGAATGTGTGCGAGGCTCCGCTATCTAGGAGTGCTCGGATACGGACGTTCTATTCTCTAGCCCTAATCGCGAGATAGTAGAATATAAGAGAATCTCCTATCGCGAAGAGGCTAGCTTCTTTCGTGGCCTTCCGCGTAGGGTCTAAAGGATCCGGCCTTAGTAGTTGGGTGACGCTCGAAGCTGCTTTGACTCGGCCGACGAGGGCGTCTAACTTGTCTAGCTAGCTACGTTTTTTGGCTTTCGGGGCTTCTTATCCTGAAACCTATCTTTCTGCTAATAGTTTCGAATAACGTGTCCGAATTTGCTGTAGGTGTGGTATTAGAGGCCGGCGTAGCTAGGCCGGGCGGGGGCGTTTATAGAGTTTATCTAAACGTCGCCGTTACTGTCCTAGTAGTTCTGTTAGATATAGCCGGTAATTATTGATCTACGTTCGTATTGGATAAAGCGGTCGATCGTTTTCCTTAGGGTAGTTAGGTGCTCTCGTTCCTTAGTCTATTTCTTCTATAAGTTTGCCTTCGTCCTCTTCTGTAGGAATTGAATGATAGCTTCCTCGGGGAGGGTGATTTCGGTGTTGACCGCTGCCTATTAGAGGTTTATGGCGTATTCGGCGAACGGTTAGTTCTGACCCTACTAAAGATTGGCGAATCTGTCCTATCGCTTTTCGGGACCGAGATACTCGGAGAATTCGCGAAGGATCTAGTCTCTGAAGTCCTGCTACGTATTGATTTGGGTTCTGTACGAGCTAATTAGCTACTCGTTGTATATAGTCTAGGCTTTAGAGGCTCTGCCGGTTAGTGTACTACGGGCGTAGATAATCTTATCTGTATCCTCGATCTTGGTGCCGGCTAAGTACGAGGTCTCTTTAAAGAAACGTTCGTAGTTACGGAGATACTCCTATGCAGTATCGTCCTTAATGGCGCCGGAGTATTTATAAATGGCCGGGACCTTCTTTAGGAGGGCACGTTTAAGGGCGATCTACGCTATACTGGGTAGAGTAGGATTTGGCTGGGAAGAGCTCGGAGTCGGGATAGCTCTAGTCGAAAAGGAGGAAGATAGCCCTGGCTATTGACTTCCGGAGGCGTTACGCTCTATTATAGCCCGAGCGGAGCTCTTGGCTATAAGGATGTATTCCTCGGGCTTCTCGGAAGTCTGAATAGCCTAATATAAGTCGTTGGCGATGAATTAAGGTAGGAAAGCTAGGGCGCTTAAGGTCTTAGGCGTAAGCGGACGCCGAGGAGGTTGCTGGCTGGAGGCTGACGGGTTATTAAGGCCTTGTCTGGGTATGGCCTCCTCGGGGGTATTGGTATCTATATAGGTTTCTATCGTGGAAGAGTGATTGGATTAGTTAAAAGGTGGTGAATGCGAGAATTCGTATAAGGTGCTTTTCTGCGGAGAACGGCCTCCTTCTTATCGGAGTTAACGAAGGCCTTAAGAGACTGCGGTTCTCTCCGTAATCGCACGAAGTTTTACTTCCGGTCCGAAGTTGATTTTAAGTCCTTTCGCTAATATTCGGATTAGAAGGATATCCTAGTGAGTTAAAATTAGTATTACTTAGGAAAATCTCTGATATTCGGGGGGTCGTCGACTTGCTATTAGCTTAGTCGAGGAAGTGGCTAGATATCCGGTCCGAACGGGCCTGTATGGCCTACTCGTGGTCGACGGAACTGGGTTATACCGCGCCGAAATGAGAATTAGAATTTTCTATGGCCGGTATCGGGCGGAGTGAGGGCTAAGGGTGCTGCCCTTAACTTCTTCGTTGATGAATTCGTAAGTAAGGGGGGATGATGGATCACGGTTATCCCCGTAAGCTGGATCGTTACAGGGCGGCCTCTCCGAAAGGCGTTCTTCGGAGGAGTTCTAGGTAAGTAACCGCCCTGGGGTGGCCGTGAAAGGCCACCCTTTTAGAGGTTTGCTACCAGATAAGATCTAAAGGTAAAATGGGATATGCCCTTTTGAGCTATAGGAAGTAGTTGGTATAAATATAGGAGTAGGTGGGTCGCTAAGACCTATACGTGACTGTGCGGTCGGCGGGATTCGGAGGGTCCTGTGCGGCCGAAGTCATGTTGGGGAGAAGGCCGGTAACGGCCGGATGCCTCAGGCCGTAAAAGCTCCTGGGATCACACTCTTAGATTCTCTTATCTACCCTCTACGGCGTATATCCTTAATATACTTGTCTAGGACCTATAGCTCCTTATAGGATAATAGGTAGATCGGTTTCTATAGGGGTTCTGTTCCCGGGATCAGATCGATAGCATAATCGTGTTCGGAGTGCTCTAGTAGGGTTACTACGCCCTCTTCGCTAGCTACTACCGATAGATCTTAGTAATACGAGGGTAGCCTATTAGGCTCTACGGACGTTCTAGCGTTACCCTCTACCCTCTATATTACCCCTAGTCTCGTTAGGGCTTCACTTAGGAGTTCTTTGGGCTCTAGGTATAGTTATCCGAAAACGCCCTATAATCGGGCCGCTTCTTTAAACTCTTCCGGGAATAGGACTTTAATTTCCAGCGGCTTCCTATCGCGGTAGGCCTAAGTACCGGTCGGCCAGTCGATATCCGGATTCACCGATCGTAGCCAGTCTATCCCTAGGATTAGGTCGTAGACCTTTATATCGACTACCTTGTACGAGATATATACTATCCGGTGGGTCCCGTCGCGATCGGTCAGCCTTAGCTCGACCTCTTGACTACTATATAACGGGATCTTACGTCTATCTATGGCCTCTATAAGCCGGGCGCTCACCGTCGGTAGGTCCTCTAGATTCTCCTTTACCTACTTCTAGCTAATAAAGCTCTAAGTCGCGCTACTATCTATTAGGGTCCGGGTAACCCCCGTTGGGGCCCTAGGCTTCTCTATAACTAGTACGCTATACTTAATAGTATAAGCGGCCACCTAGGCTATATTAGCTAGGGTATACCCTAGTACTGCGGTAGCCTATAGTTCTAGGTCCTCTATTTTTTTGGATCTACCGAGGTCGCGCCTTCTGCTACTATCCTCTTAAAGCAGTCCTTAGTAACGTAGCTAGACTTCTTATAGAAGTAATACTCCTTCCTATCGCCTAACCGTGTCCTCTTATAGGGGTTCGATCCCCTCTTTTCGCTGTTACTATCCGTCTAGTTACCCTTCTAGCCTCCTCTTAGCGGTCCGCGGCTACGTTCGGGCTTCTAGCTGGCGCTATTAGCGCTGTTACTACTTAGGGCGCCGTCCTACTAGCTCCTCTTAGCGTTCTATAGGGTTATCGTGCGCGTTGGTATACCCTTTTCGACTTAGTTATAGAATACTACCTAGGTATCCTATTAGTCGGAAGCGGGCTCTAGAAACCTCCTAGCTTTAGACCGGATCTCCTTAAGTACTCCCGTTTGTAGCCTATTAATCCTCTGTTATCGGCTAGGGGTCTCTTTAAGCTAGTTATAAATCCCGGTTAGCTTTAGGGCGTAGGTATAGACGTCTTAGTTAGGTTTCTGGACTGTCTACTACTACTCCTACTTAGCTTCCCGCTATATCTTAACCGGGTCCGTTACTTACGATAGGGCCTAGGCTTCGAATATAGCCTAAGTAAACTCTATATCCGGGTTTCTCTTACGGTACTCTATCTACGTTAGATTAACCTTATCGGATAAGAATTCGGTTACCCGGTCGACCTTACGTCGGTCGTTATTAAACTAGCTAGGGTATCGGTTCTAGAACGCCTCCTATTTCGACTTAAATAGGTCGTATTCCCCTGAGCTTTTAGCTATAAAGACTGTTATATTATTCGGCGTTCGTGGTTCGTGTATCTCCTAGCTTATCGGGATATAGTTTAGGGCGCTTCTATATAAGGCGACCGAGGATACGGTTTATGTCGGCGGTATCCCTCCGCCTCTTAGTAGGATCTTAATAGGTTCGGGGGCCTATTACTAAGGTTCGGCGGACTCTTATACCTCTACCTCTAGGATCGCTATCTCTCGGGCCCGGTCGCGGAGCTAGGCGAGGATTTTAGCTCTCTCGTCCGCGAGGGTTAGGCGTTTCCGGAGGGTCTCGAGTTCTCTCCTATCTGAGTCTAACTCGTTGAGGTCGCCTCCTCGTTCGGGGGTATCTTCTCCTAGTGTGTTTGAGGTTTCCTCCTCTTGCCCCCCCGCTATAGTCTAAGGTTCCTCCTGTTACCCTCCTACGGCGATCTATTACGTTAGGACCCCGCTAGGGACGTTACGCCGAGTAGCTAGTACTATCTTAGTTCTAACGGTCTAGTTTAATTAAAGGTAGCGATTAGAATGTTAGGACCTAGAGAGGTCCGGTAAGTATTAGAACTAGAGTGAAGGAATCTAGTAGGGTACTATTATATTTAGACTAATCGCTAAAGAGCTCTAAGTCTATCTTAAAGGGGTTTGCCTAAGTCCTACTATAGGTTAGGTGACTCCGGGTAGGTTACGGGACCTCCTAGAGTTCTCCTACGGATCTTATGGGATCCTCCCGTTGGCCTTAGGGAATCCTCCTGTGGGCCTTAAGGGATCTTCTCATGGACTTGTGGAGACCTCCTGCGTTATACTCTTAATGTACTGGCAGGCGATGGTCGTAACAGATTCGATAGCCTTTCGTCTTTAAAGCTTTAGGGTATATCCTAACCGCGCCGGGATAATATATTAGGGCGGGATATATATCGTCCTAGCTAGTATTAAAGCGTGAAGTCAAATTCGCTTATTAAATCCGCCTATTGTATCTATCGTTCGGAGAGCTAACGAATCTTATTAAAGTAACGTAAGTTCTTATAATCCGTTACGATAGTAAAACGAGGGACTATCTTTAGCTCTAGGCGCTATTTACGTAATGTGTATATAATTACTAGTAATTCCTTATTATAGATCTTGTAATTCGACTCCGCCAGTAATAGTTTCTAGGAGATATAGGTATATAGCGCTAATCGACTATTATCTTATCGCTAAGATAGTACCGCTCTAGTAGCGTATCCTAATAAATCCGTCTCTATAATAGTCTCGTAGTCCTCTTCGAAGTAGGTAAGTATAGGAGCTATAATAAATAGTTCCTTTAATTTAGTAAAGGCTTCCTAGTAGTCCTAGGTCTATTAAAATTCTACCCCCTTCCTTATTAGATTTAAGAGAGGTACCGAGATAGTAGCGAAACGCGGGATAAACGATCGGTAAAAGTTAGCGAATCCTAGGAATCCTTACACGTCTCTTATATTCTTTAGTATCTCCTATACTCGAATAGCTTTAACCTTTTTCGGATCTACGTATAGGCCTTCTCCTACGCGAATAATAAACCTAAGATATTTCACCGAAGTCTGTTCGAACTCTAACTTCCCGATATCGTATTAGAGACCGGCCCTCTATAGCTTTACTAGTACTTTACTTACTTTTCGCTAGTAGTCCCCTAGCGATCCTAACGAGTAGATAATAATATTATTGATATACGCGGATATAAAATCGTCTAGGTATTCGTATAGGGTCTAGTTAATATACCGCTAGAACGTTGCTAGCGCGCCGGTAAGGCCGAATAGCGTTATATTCTACTTAAAGAGACTATATTGTGTGCGAAACGCTATCTTCTACTCTTCGCCTAGGGCGATTCGGATTTTATGAAATGCCGTAATAATATTAAGCTTAGTAAACTATCTTACCTTTATTATATTCTATAGGGTCTCACGAATTAGAGGGAGAGGGTAACGGTCCTTAACGCTTATCTCGTTTAACCCCCTATAGTCGACACAGAAACAGACTCTACCCCTAGGCTTTTATATAAGTAATACTGGGGTAGCTACTAGTGACTAACTAATACGTATAAAATTTTTGTCTAGTAAGTTAGTTAGGGTTTTTCGCAGAAATAATAGTTCTTCTTAGTTTATTCTATATAACGGTCCGTATAGCGGTTACTCCTCGTTACTATTTCGGTCACGTTTTAATAGGATCTTATAGTTAATCCTTAGGCGATAAGGAGGAAGTTTATTCGCGAGTTATTAACTAAACGCTTTAAGCTATTTCTAATAATACCTTAGTAGCTTTTCCTTTAGGTTAATATATATCTTCGGTCGTAGCGCTTTATCGATATTATCTAATATTACCTTTCTAATCTATAGCTGTTCTGGCTCCGAAATACTATCGAATAGCTATCGAATCGACTACGCTAATACCTTATTCGCCCGGAGGGTCTTTACTCTAGATAGTCCGATTAAGGGATCCCGCCTATTCTAGTAACGCGTTTAATAGCCGTCTCTATTATAAATATCTAAATACCCTTTCTTAGCTAAGTACCGGCCGTTTACCTACTTAAGCTAAGGGTCGCCTAATATTATCTTATCTATCTAGTTCTCGATAATATAGGCGAACACGTTTTCCTATTAGTAGCTATAGATATTAGCGTTAAGATACGTAACGTAGGTAATTTGCCCTTAATTCGCTACGACCCTATCTAGGGTTCGCGTCGGAATATAAATATATAGGAGGTTAAGAGATTTAACGAGCTTTCTATTTACTATTATATAACTTTAGTAGCCTTAGTCGACTAGGGCTTTCGTAAACTAAATTCTATTTACTCTAATGTCTAGGAGAAACGGTAGTAATTCGTTCTCTAAAAGTCTCTTAACCCCCTTTTACTCCTACTCGCGACTAAGAATAGGAGCTACTCGTTTTCCGACTTACTCGATATAGGTAGGCCTTTATCCGATAGTTTAGTATTCTCCTCTTCGCTTTCTATTATTAGTTATATCTTCTTAACCTTATTACGCTTTATCTTCGAATCGGTAACGTTTCGATCCTTCTTTAGCGTACTCTTTACTACGCGCCTAGCGCTTAGCCGATTAGCTAGGAGGTAAGGGTATCTTAGAATATAGTGACCCTCCTACCTATAATAAATATATAGGTCTTTATCCCTACGTTATTAGATTTTTTCCGAGCTTATCTACCTTATCTTCTTCTAGTCGTCTCCGTTTCGCTAGTATTTCTAGTACGATTTAGTACGGTTCGCGGTAACTATAGGGGTCTAGTCTATTACGTCCGGATCTTTCTGCCGACGATTAGAAGGCTTACTTTTACCGTTTCCGTTTAAGTTTAAAGTATCTATATCGGTATTAATCTTGTGTAGGCGACTCACTAGCCCTAAATAGGTAGCTAGAATTCTACGATTTATTAGCGTAGCGCTTATCTCTTTATTTAAAGTACTTAGTAGGATCTACCTTCTAGCTTTATCGGGCTAATTAATAGCTCCTACGTCTATAAATTCCTTCTCGAGTTTCGGTAAGAAACGAGTAAAAGGCTAGCTATCCGTCTACTTAATTTAGTAGAGCCTCCTTACGGCCCGCGACTATACGTTTAGGTCTCCGTATATACCTTCGAGGTATATAAGTAGGTCCTCCGGACCGGCGGTATCTCGTGAGTATTTTATATACGTTCCGGTATTCTTCTATACTAGCTTCTCTAAGCGTGAGAAGACGTATATAAACTAATCTTATTTATAGCTAATTACTTTACCGTCGACGGCGAGCTTATTTTCTATCGTAATCCGCTAAGTTAACTAATCGTTAACGCTTCCTACGAAGAGTAGTAGATCTAGGAGTCGAGGCCTCGGCCTACGTACGATAGTAGATATCGATTTAGTAGGGGTTAGCGTAGGTTTTATAGTCGTTTCGGTACCGTTTCCTTCGGTCGACGAGCTAGCTATCTATCGCACTAATATATCTTTAAGCTAGCGAATTCTTTTATCTTAGGTAGTAGTACGCTACTACTATAAGTGCTAGCTTACTTCTATCTATTATATTAAGGCCTACGCCTAGGTAGGCGGGGCCTATTACCGATCCTAGGGGTCTATAATGCCTAGGTATTTCGTATACTAACCGGTAGCGATTCGGTAGCGTTACGATATTCCGATATTCTAATATACCTAGAAATTAGTGTTTCACTAGGGCTTTCCGATATATCTTAAGCGCTAAAGACTTATGCGCCTAAGAGTTCCGTTCCGATATAGATACGCCGCTAAACCACGGTTAGTCTAGGGGTAAACTAATAAGGGTGCCTAGGCCGTCCCCCTAGGGCTTTCCGATAACCAATAATACTTCTGAACGATGTGGAAGGAAGATGGTTGTATGTGAAGGGCTGTAGCAGAATTGGTTTAATTGTACTAGGCCAACATACTGTTTATAACTATCTTAAGGAGGGAAGGGAAACGGCCCCTTCTCGGTGGTGAAACGGTGTGAGGGCCTTTCTGCCGAAGGCGGTGTCTTCCCTCCAATCTTCCCGTCAACGGATCTATACGGCCATGGCACATGGTTTACTGCCGGGCTCTGGCCCGTTACATAAGTAGTATCGGTTTACCGCGTATAGCTATAGCGGTAAACCACAACCGTCCGACATCGCCGTAGGTAAGTAGAGGTAAGCGGAAGCTATATAGTAAGTAGTTTACTAGCGAGTATTCCGTAGCAAAGTCGGGTCGTATTATATCTATATCCGCTAACCCGGTGCCGGGTATAAGCCCGAAGCACCACCACCCCCGGCTACCTAAGTCGCCGAAGCCGTAGACTAGTTACGCGAGGTATTTACGCGGAAGATATAGTTAGAAGCCGAGATCTAACCCGGCGATATCGACGAAGCTAATCTGTAGCTAAACCGAACGGGATAGGCGGCGTATTTATATAACCGCCCGCCTAAGGAAGGAAGTATATTAAAAGCCCGAAGGAAGATACGGAGGGGGATAAGGGTACCGCGCGGGTAATTTAGGATACTATATTAGGCGTTACTAGCAAAAGCTAGAATATCACTAAACAGACGGGATATTTATTACAGATTAAAGCCGCGCGCACCGATATAGAGAAGATCCCATCGAAGCTATTATAGGTATATATAAAGGCGGACAAGGAGTTAGAGCGATATATCGACCTATAGCGCCGTATTCTAATATTTTTCGCCCGTACCTAAGTTCGGTATAATTAGAATAGTCTAGTATACCGGTTTAGTAAACGGCAACGCACAGCGTAGGACATATTATAGTATTCCGCCTAATACTATAAGGACCGGCCCGAGCCGATCCCTACTAACGGTACCGACCCGAACCCAGACGTACTATAACCCGTAGAAGCCGATTATATAGAATTTATAATTAAATTATTAAACTAGCGGATTCGGTCGACCGAGTACGAGCTAGCGTTAGTATATATATTAGCCGTATTAGGGGTAGGTGTTACGGACCTCGAGTGCCTGAGGGCCGCAGCAGATGGAGGGGCAGCCGAGAGCCAACCATTCCCCAGGCAGCACCGCACTAGTGAAGTCACGTGCGTTTCGGTATACTCAGCCAGGCCCCGGAGGCCCTGAGAGAGAAACACTTCGGAAAAGGAGCCAGATTCGGCCTGCGACTAACCATGCCAACGTATACTCCATTAGTGGAGTTGACGGTTAGTGGGACGCGGGAATCGGCCACTGATCTACCGGCACCAAGATCGCACTCCAGGAACGGAGGACCGATAAGACCCACACGTGACCACTCCCCAAGTGGTAGAAGGGTAGATGGGTATACGGGTCGACCACGCCAAGGTGTTACGAGACAGACCGTTAGAAACCCGCGGGGGATGACGACAGCCAACCAAACCCGCAAGAAAGACAACACCTGCAGGAGTCACGTGCGACCAATGAGGAGCATTATACATATGCTTCCCAGGAGCAAGATCACATAGAAAAGGTGCTCCCAGGAGCAAAGTGGATCCGTGTAAAAGGGCATTTTACACACCCACGATCAGTGATCAATCAGGGTGATCAAGGACACCGTGTCCTTAGGGCGGACAATATCCTGTGTATATAGCTATATATATCTCAGATATTGTCTGGTATAACGAACTACCCGATCGGGCAGCCACGTGACTAGATCCTATTACCGATAGGATTACTAGCGCGGGAACTTATTAGCGATAAGTCCTAGCGCATTAGCGATGAGTCTCGACTTATCACCGATAGGAAGGACTAGATATATAAGGACACTCTTTTACTATCATGTATTTAGTTCTTCGCGATTAATTATATATTATTACTTAGTTACTACCTTTGGACTTTACACTCTACGGTTTACCTTTAAGATAACCTAACCTATAAGTAGGGGAGCTCACTTCGTGGTAATACTTAGTGACTGACTTACTTAGCGCGCACTCTGGTATATCCTGCAAGATACTTAAAAGGACCCGAGCCCGTGTAAGGCTTAGTATAGTAACGGTACGGTTACGAGATACCCTTAGGATTCGAAGTAGAACTAGGCAAGTATAACCTATTCGAGCTCTACTTATAGTAACGCAGAGGCCGTGTGTAATATATTAATCGCCCTGTCTTTGAACCGTGAAGCAAAGTTATTATAGTAGGTAACGATAGTACCGTAAGTAAGGTTTTGAGCAGATCGAACCCTACTCTACCCACTAACGCGTAACTTATGGAGATGATCTCCTAGTTATAGGAATAACTCGTATAGGTATAGAGCTAGCGAGCCACTACCGTTAAACTACCTAAACCTAAGTTCTACTATAGCGAACGAACTAAGCTTCGCGCCTTCTTAACTTAGATAGATATATAACTCCGTATTATCAGATATAACGGGGAAGCTAACAAGGTTATCTACGCTTCTACCTACCTACGCGGATAAGCATTCGAATGGTTTAAACTATATATTAGGGAATTTAACGAGAAACCGCGCGACGACTAGGGAGATATCACTAAGGCTATATTCGCGTCCTACGCGACCTTTAAGAAGAAACTTAAATAAACCTTTAGCGATATCGACGCCGCTAGAACCGCGGAACGACGACTCGATCGACTACGATAAACCGGATCGGCTAGTGTGTACGCCGCCGAGTTCCAGTAAATCATCTCGTATCTCGATTTCGACGACGATACCTATATCTGGATCTTTGAGCGAGGACTTAAGGAAGATATAAAGGACGAACTTATAAGGTTCGACAGACTATAGGAGCTTCACAAGATAATTAAGCTCGCGGTTAAGCTCGATAATCGACTTTACGAACGTAAGCTCTAACGACGAGAGCAGCGACAAGGGAACGGCTAAGGATTAGTAACCCACCGATACCGCCGCCACGAGGGTAGGCGAGGACAACAGCGATAACAACCGAGGGAGTATAGTGACCCCTACGGACTAAGACTAATAGAGCTCGACGCAGTAAGGCTCCCTATCGAAGAACAGAAAAGAAGAAAAGACAATAACCTATATTTTAATTGTGGAGAACCAGGACACTAGACGCGTACGTATAAGAAGCCACGTAACGATACGAAACGAGTAAGATAGGCAGATAAGCCAAAATCATAATAACTACGGGCGATCTAAAGCAACGATGTTACGTTATCTCCTCTTGAGGCTATACTCAGGTTTATGCCTTAGGCCGTGGGGCCTAATTTGATTCTGCCGAAACGGCGGTCCTTCGGCGGTGAGTCGAAGGCCGTTCGGCAGCACAGCTGGAAG
>JAPDFA010000151.1:0-53394 GCA_027569415.1 Penicillium janthinellum
ATATCTAGTTTAAAGCCAGAATTAGGGGTTTATATTGGAATAGCTTCCGATGCTTATAGGAGCGGTCACGTGACTATAGGGATGTCACGTGATTTTCGAAAAACTCCGCGTCGAATTTTTTGCTAACCCTCTCCGCTTTTGATATTAGTCATACTTTTAAGAGGGTCACGTGACTAGCCTAATATAATTAGCCAGTTGGTAGAGGTCACGTGGTGCGTACAAAATCCGACCAATCAGGGCGGGTCCTCACTAGCGCCGTTTCGTTAGCCAATCGTATTAGACCTCTTGGTGGGGCTGTGGGTCGGGGTACGAACACATAAGTTACTTCGCTACGCTCAGTAATTATCCCAGTGGCTTCCTGGAACTCAGCCATTTTCAAAGCCAAAGGTAGATTTTACAATGCGACCATCAGTTTCGCGTCACTGCATTCTTGTGTGGCTCGCCTTAGGTTTGTGAGAGGCCTTGAACAACGAGGGCACTTGCGATCGGAGCGGTCTGGTTCGGTAACGTGCCCAGAGTCAGAGTTTCCTATAGAAGTTCGTCTTTTGAGGCAGCGCTGACAGCTGGCATAAACTGTACAAAGAGGCCTGAACCACACGTTTGCCGGCACAGGCCGCAAATAAAGTGAGCAGTTCGGTCAATATCAATCATCTGTCTAGGCTGGTAGATTCCTTTCCTGACGCCACAGTCGACGCAGAATCGACGGTCGCTCTCAGCGTGCCCTTTTACGCGTTTTGCCTTCACTTGTTTATCAGCAAAGGCGCACCGTAAGCGAAGTTTCAGACGACGACTGCATGAAAAGTGGCCCTTGTACCTAGAGTAGTTAATTAGTGGGTATATAATCATGGTAATAGTCAGCGATTACGAAAGGTAATATGCACCTAGTCCAATTCTCTGCGGCACATAGATACGATAACTTTTGCTCGGATGTTGTAGGCTTTCCAACCGCTATCATGGAACTGAAGAATGAACTGGTTTGCGACAACGCCAGACATGAAGGATAGCCGAGATAACTGATGATTTGTCGATTTATCTCGGTTGGTAGATCGAGCAATCTTACAGCCGATGGCCGAGCCATAAAGAAATCCAGAGTCGTAACACGAGTGTTAGGTCAGGACAATCTGTTAGTACCGAGGTTGCAAGTTAAAGAGGATGAGGGGAACAGATTTGGCCGGCCGGCAAGTGGATCGGTTCGGGACGTTCCAAAATGCCTACGATAAAATATTTGGGAAGCCGAATAATTATCGCGAGATGAGATTAGGAAAATGACGACCTGCCTAGTCTTCAACCCCGCCGTTGCTATTCGAATGGTTTGCAGGTTGGTGACAGCCATAGCGTTACGGTACCAGTAATCAGGACCTCAGCCAGATATTGTCTGAATAATGAAGGCAGGGAACGATTGACAACGAACAGTTGACAACACACTTGACAAAATTGATTTATATTTTGAAAAACTTTAGGTGCAAGAATTCCATTCCAATTTGCTCCTTAGGTTTCTGTTCCTCCTTCCCTGACTTTGAGCCCTCGACATCCCGACAGAGCACGCAGCTGCCACCGTCTCGACTTAAAATACATTCCTATGGCTTTGAGTATTCGGGTTGGATGATCCAGCATGCGAACTGGATCTCGTATGACCGTCCGCGACATTCTGATTTGAACCATCGGCGGTCGTGGAGTGTGAACTAGCTCAGCGGTCACACTGGATGACATGTTCCCTCCGCTCCTGGCGTTTGGTGACATCATCGATACGGGCCAGAAAACAACCAACAGGAAAGCTTACGCACCTGTGAAGACTGGAACCGAGAAGAATCGGACTTTGACATCTCATCCGTAGTGGGCCATACCGGGCATGTGCTGCAATCTTTAACGAAACTGCCTGGTAACAACAGTGCCGTCATCCTAAATATCTACGTATCCGCCTACGCCATCCGATAGTCTGTATCGTCTTCAATTCCATCAACATTCAGTTTAATACAATTGGTGCTTCAAAACAATTGTTCAGACGAGATGTAATCAATTCGGGATTCTGACACCTTTCACGGTCCAGTGATTCAGAGTGACCCAACAGAGTACAGGGTCAGCTATGTCGGTCTGAACTGAATCCCTACTTGGAAGATTTTTAGTGTTTGCTCTAGCCTTTGGTGCATTTCATCTGTGATTTTAGGCTCCGACTCAGACCAAGTGCCTCTTGACGTCACTAAACTGTATGTACTACCTCGAGTTAGACAGGCCGTGCCCTATCACGGGTAATTGCGTCATGATTATGCTTGCGACTTCCTGGTCGTGTTACAACCATAGAATATACAGAGATATTGAAATTTATTTTCTTGTAATCGATGATTTTCCAACCATCAGTGTTGGCGGCATTCATGAATTTGAGTTAGAAGTCCATTTAGGAGGTCAAAGACTCCGACTATGGCGTTCCATGACAGCTCGCGTGATATTCATCTTGAACACAGAGCTGGGAAGGTTTATCTCGTCGCTGTTTGCAACAACGAGCAAGGCACTGGAGTTTCCAGCGATATGAGCCTTGATGATTGCCTCGGTAACCAGGATGGTACGGTACCATTTTCTCTCTACGCAACCGGCTGTTAATAGTCATATCGCAATATTATCTAGGATATTTTAAATGGGGCGGACAGAAGTTCACTCAGAGCGCCCGGAATATAACCTTCTCCATTGAAGAGCCAGAACAACTGCCTATTCTGCATGCTGAGCTTCGGAGTGACAGGGGTAATTATACTATGAACAACCTGAATCTGGCCGAACATATCAGTAATATTAATGGGCAATTGGTGTTTCGAAGGTGAGTAGGTAAAACTCAATTCTACGTTGCGGTTTGTCAGTGAAGATTGCCTCAGTACACTGACTTGCCATTGAAGTCCTGATCGTGCAAAGAAGCACAAACAAGAATCACACAAATTCTACATCCACTAGTTGAGGATAGTTTTATTACAGTGCTTGTTTGTATAGCTATTAAATTTCTATCGAGAAAACCCTTTAGCTACAAAACATAAAATGCCTGTAAGGACCACAGATTTCGTGGTAGGCTACGTACTGTTGCAATGGAAGTGATTGGAGCCCTAGAACTCCTGATTCATTCTACTGGACCACACAGGATTACAGTATAATCAGGGTAGAGTATACCCCGATATCGTTCTTTGAAGTTTAACTATTGTGGTAATTTGTCAAAAAATTCCGATCGTGAGAGGATTTTTGTATAAACTGGGAGAACTAAGTCGATTCCTAAGCAAATTTACGGTTCAAAGAGGGTTTGCGAGATGTTGCGATCTGGTTCCTGATTTGTACCAGCCCCAAATCACAACAATAAATTAATACTGTGCGAATATGTACCCGATTTCTACGTCTTCGACTGTGAGCTTCCACCTGCGTATGTCCCACCGAGAGTTATGAGCTACAACTCCATGTCTGACTTCCACCAGCGTGATACATCTGTATCTGTCTCATTGACAGCGCTCTCGCGGTCTACGAGCGGCATAAGAGTTTTTTATAATGGTCTGATAGGGGCGACTACGCAATTTATTGAGGACCTCACCGCAGAGTAGATGACACTAAGGTGATCCCTCGTTTCTAACATCCAGATCTCTGACCGGTAATCGCGAGGATACTAGGCCCCTGTTCTATAGACTCTCTATCCTGGCAACCTGTTTAGGGCACGAGGGAAAATCATGGCAGGTCGCACATAAACTGGAAAGTGAGGGTCCAAGAAAACCCCCACTGATGAGGAAGCTTACAATTCAATCAACACCCTGTGCGTAATAGCGAAGAACCTCCAACTTTCCCTGCAGTGGAGCCGGACGAAGCGATAGGTCGGGTCGCTCTCAGAAGCACGAGTCAGATGCTAGGAGAAACCGAAAGGTGCTGTGTCGGCTTGAGTGAAGGTACGCTCTCGGTTGGACCTTACAATTAGCGAGAAATTCCTATTGCGTCGCTTGACATGTTCCGGAGATTGGAAGACTAAAGCTCCGGTGGTGATTACTCATCGCAGCGCATCAGCGGTAAGGTTGGTGGCGGTGCTGCAGGCTCGTTTTCTGGGCGAAAACGCGTCGCGTCGTGTGGCGTATCGGCGTGCCAACAAAGGCGGCAGCGGTGCCAGGCATTTCCACCGTCCGGGCTTGCCAGTGTGAACAGCGTTTATGTCCAGAATGCGATCAGTCACGATCCTCGATCGCGCGATGACTTCTGTTTTGGGGATAGATGTGCCCAGGTTAGGGCGTTTATTATACACTGCTTAACAGGTTTTCTCGTTCCCTCGGTTTGTAGCCTAACCTATGGGAGTATTTAAAGTATACTTGACTTGAATTAGGGTCCCGCTCTTAAGTATGAGAAAAAAAGTGGGGCGGAGGTAGACTTGAATTAATTTTTTAAAGGTAGACTTGATTTAAATTTAGAGGTCGTACGAGCTTTAAATTTTTAGAAGTTCTAAGTTACGTATAAATGTTTCTACTAATAAGATTTTAAGAAAAAATAGTAAGGATTGGTTGAGTAATTAAATATTAAAGTTTTTCGAAAAATTTTGATGGGGTCGCACTATAGAATATATTCGGGCGGGAAGCGGAATATTATTCGTACGAACCCTCTCTAGAAATATATTCTTAATTTAACTCTCTATATAACTAACCTTATATTTTTTGGTTTCGCACGATGATTCGACGCTTACCTTTACCTTATCCCCTCTTTCTTTTTGTTATAACGGACCTACCTAATAGTCGATCTACTCTTCGTACGATAGACTACGGGCGTTCTAAGATTGCCTTTAAGGATCTTACGTTAGGTAGGCACCGTAGTTAGCCTCTATAAAAGCTGCGTGAGTAGAGATTTTTTTTTTTAGATACGACGAGTAGCTTTCCTAATAGTCGTTATACTCTTCGTACGATAGACTACGGGCTTTCTAGGATTACCTTTAAGGATCTTACGTTAGGTAGGTACCGTAGTTGGCCTTTATGAAAGCTACGTGAGTAGAGATTTTTTTTTTTTTTAGATATAACGAGTAGCTTTCCCGATAGTCCGCCTATCCTTCGTACGATAGGCTATAAGCCTTCTAGTATTGCCTTTAAGGATCTTACGTGAGGTAGGCACCGTAGTTAGCCTCTATAAAAGAACCTATAACTACGTAAGTAGAGAATAATTTTTTTTTTTTTAGATGCGACTAGTGGCTTTCCCGATAGTCGGTCCACCCTTCGTACGATAGACTACGGGCTTTCTAGGATTACCTTTAAGGGTCTTACGTCCGGTAAGCACCGTAGTTAGCCTCTATGAAAGAAGCTATAAGCTACGTGAGTAGAGATTACATTTTTTTTTTTTTTTAATACGACTAGTGGCTTTCCTGATAGTCGTTCTACTCTTCGTACGACGGTACGATAGACTATAGGCTTCCTAAGATTTCCTTTAAGGATCTTACGTGAGGTAGGCACCGTAGTTAGCCTGTATATAGTCCACGTTGAATAACAGCGTGATTCTGAAACCCTACTAAGAAAAGCCGCCCGGCGCTAAACCCTAAATATACTAGCTCCCGCTGAAATTCAGGGGAAATCCCGCTGTTATTCAAAATGTTCCCACCACCTTAATCTTAACATCTTCTTATATTCTATTTGTAGGATCAAAGTTATTGATCATTTGATTATGTCTGAGCGCAGTCATAGCACCATAGCTTCAGTGATGGGCGCAGAATGTGATATGTTTCTATCGTACCTCCGAGTCCTACTAGATTTCCGTGTTATCCTCTACACTACCCACGGCTATTACTACACACGATAGAACCTCTCCCGGTATCTATTAGAGAAGCATCGGCTAAAACGTAGAGAGCGGTAGATAATCGAATTATCTAGCTAATTAAATAACGTCGCTACTTCTAGTACTAATATCGTGTAGCCCCGGGATAGTACTAACGAGATTTATCTATTAGGCATATGACTGCAATCACATACCATTCATACTATTATAAATATAATAAAATTTATACTCGTTGGCTTAAGCGTTTATTGGGCTCTACAATAATATTTTTATCTTCTTCGTACGTCTAATATTCGTGGAGTTATTAACGTTTGAAATTTGATGAATATGGGGGGTGTTACGAGGCAGACCGTCAGAAACCCGCGGAGGATGACGACAGCCAACCAAACCCGCAAGAAAGACAACACCTGCAGGAGTCACGTGCGACCAATGAGAAGCATTACACATATGCTTCCCAGGAGCAAGATCACATAGAAAAGGTGCTCCCAGGAGCAAAGTGGGTCCGTGTAAAAGGGCATTTTACACACTCACGATCAGTGATCACTCAGGGTGATCAAGGATAGAGCATCCCATTCACATTATTTCACATTTCACATCACGTCACACGGCACATTTTATGTGTTTTGTGTAAGAAAATTTTTCACACGGGATTTTAAGATGTGAATGTGTTTACCCCCTAAACACACGGGATTCACGCGGGTTTCACATCAGTCATATCACGTGACTTAGAAATTATTTTAACCAATAATATCTTATTATAGAGTTAGTCAGCGCTTACTAATAAGGTTTATGCAAATTATGCCTACCTAATTAGGCTTAGTATATAAACCTATGCAAAATTATGCATCGATGTGACACACGGGATTCCCGTGTGTTTTGCACGGTTATCTTAGCACACCTTGGCATGTGTATGTGTTAAGGGCCTTAGCACGTGTGAAATCGGTGTGTTTGAAAAATTTTCACATGTGTACACAATGGGATGGTCTAATCAAGGACACCGTGTCCTTCGGGCGGACAATATCCTGTGTGTATAGCTATATATATCTCGGATGTTGTCTGACACAACGAACTACCCGATTGGGTAGCCACGTGACTAGATCCTATCACCGATAGGATTACCAGCGTAGGAACTCATCAGCGATAAGCCCTAGCGCATTAGTAATAAGTCTCGACTCATTACCGATAGGAAGGACTAGATAGGATACTCTTTCACTATTATGTATTTAGTTCTTCGCGATTAATTATACATTGTTACTTAGTTACTACCTTTAGGCTTTGCACTCTACGGTTCACCTTTAAGATAACCTAACTGTTACGAGGCAGACCGTCAGAAACCCGCGGGGGATGACGACAGCCAACCAAACCCGCAAGAAAGACAACACCTGTAGGAGTCATATGCGACCAATGAGGAGCATTACATATATACTTCCTAGGAGCAAGATCACATAGAAAAGGTGCTCCTAGGAGCAAAGTGGGTCTGTGTAACAGGGTATTTTACACACCTACGATCAGTGATCGATTAGGGTGATTAAGGACGCCGTGTCCTTAGAGCGGATAATATCCTATATATATAGCTATATATATCTCGGATGTTATCTAGTATAACGAATTACTCGATTAGGTAACCACGTGACGACTTATTAAGTGATAAGCCCCGACTCACTTAGCGATAAGCCCGGATAGTATCGAGCGATAAGTCCCGACTTATCGCCTGATAGGAAGGACTAGATATATAAGGATACTCTTTCACTATTATATATTTAGTTCTTCGCGATTAATTATATATTATTATTTAGTTACTACCTTTAGACTTTACACTCTACGGTTTACCTTTAAGATAACCTAATCTATAAGTAGGGGAGCTTACTTCGTGGTAATACTTAGTAACTAACTTACTTAGCGCGCACTCTAGTATATCCTATAAGATACTTAAAAGGACCTAAGCCCGTATAAGGCTTAGTATAGTATCGGTACGGTTACGAGATACACTTAGGATTCGAAGTAGAACTAGGTAAGTATAACCTATTTAAGCTCTACTTACTATAACGTAGAGGCCGTGCGTAATATATTAATCGCCCTATCTTTGAACCGTAAAGTAAAGTTATTATAGTAGGTAACGATAGCACCGTAAGTAACGTTTCGAGCAGACCGAACCCTACTCTACCTACTAACGCGTAACTTATAGAGATAATCTCCTAGTTATAGGAATAACTTATATAGGCCTAGAGCTAGCGAGCTACTACTATTAAACTACCTAAGCCTAAGTTCTACTATAGCGAACGAACTAAGCTTCGCGCCTTCTTAACTTAGATAGATATATAACTCCGTATTATTAGATATAATAGGGAAGCTAATAAGGTTATTTACGCTTCTACCTACCTACGCGGATAAGTATTCGAGTAGTTTAAACTATATATTAGAGAATTTAACGAGAAACCGCGCGATAACTAGGGAGATATCACTAAGGCTATATTCGCGTCCTACGCGACCTTTAAGAAGAAACTTAAATAAACATTTAGTAATATCGACGCCGCTAGAACCGCGGAACGACGACTCGATCGACTATAATAAACCGGATCGGCTAGTATATACGCCGCCGAGTTCTAGTAAATTATCTCGTATCTCGATTTCGACGACGATACCTATATCTAGATCTTTAAGTAAGGACTTAAGGAAGACATAAAGGACAAACTTATAAGGTTCGATAGACTATAGGAGCTTTATAAGATAATCGACTTTATAAATATAAGCTCTAACGACAAGAATAGCGATAAGGGAACGGCTAAGGATTAGTAACCTACCGATACCGTCGCTATAAGGGTAAATAAGGATAATAGCGATAATAACCGAGGGAGTATAGTAACCCCTATAGACTAAGACTAATAGAGCTTAACGTAGCGAGGCTTCCTATCGAAGAATAGAAAAGAAGAAAAGATAATAACCTATATTTTAATTATAGAGAACTAGGACTGTCAGCCAGTGAGGTCTCTGGTCAGATGACCTCGTTGGTGGCCTGAGCCGTCAGGCCATCATCTCTTCGTCAGCAGCTAAGGCCTCGGCCTGATTGCTGCCTGATTCCTCAGGCATCCTGTTTTATTCTGCAGAGAAGATCCATCACTTCCCTTCTGCAGAAGAACCCTGTCTTTACATGTTAATCTTCAACAGATTTGTCCTTACCGCTCCTTGAAGTAACAACATCGGATGCAACATCTAACTTCCCCGTCGTATTCATCTAATGTATTTGCTTATTGCGGACCCCTCTGGTCCGAAACTTCTTCATATTAACTTAAATCCTATATTAATCCTTACACTATCATATTAGCTATAAATATAGCTATCTTTTGCATATTATTAAGTCAGTTAGTTAAATCTTAGTTAAATCTCTGTTAACCTTATAAGATCTCTACTCATTTAAGTCCTTCTTATCTTAAGTCTTACTTTGCTAGCTACTAGACCGCCTAGAGCTATTCATCTTACCTTCTATCTTTAGGTAAAATCTTCACGCCTTAGAACCCTATATACTAACTACTAGCACGTATCTACGTCACGTAGCACTAGTAACTTAGCGGACTTTAGCGCTTTAGCTACCTTCCCTAAGGTAATACCACGAAGTCTGATAGTTATAAGCCTGAGTCTGCTCTAACTAAAGATTTCATCCTATCTTTATTTCGTTTGGTCCGATCTCCGACTGTACGATCTTACCGACAAGACCTTTCGTCTGATCTTTCATCACCTTTCATCTTAACCCTTCGCCATAGCCGAGACTAACTAGTAGACTATTACCCTACGGACCCCTAACGATTAGGTTCCTTAGTATACGCTATTAAAGCTATAAGCCGAGATATAGAGTATTTAGCAATATATCAACCCCGAGGTACCGGCAGCATCTCTGCTATAGCCACCTACCCGGCTAATTAACCCCACTACTAGCAGCGTCAATCCTAGCGCTAGGACCCTTCTTAACCTTAATCCTAAGCAATAGGCTTCATATAAGCTACTATAGGGCGAATATAACCGTTAGCTTACTACCCATAACGCATATCTTAAGGCAGTTAATAGGATTAGTCAGGGTATTCGAAGATCTATCTCAAACGAGAACCAGCGCCTTATCCTAACTAAGCCCCTACGTGACGCCATCCTTACGCTACAGCGTAACTTCGCTCCAACAGATACATCTCGCATACGCCACATAGCTAAGCGCTAGTCAGCCCTATATAGCTAATAGCCGCCGAAGTCCAATTTTAACGCGTAGATCCACAAGTAGCAGGTTTACTATACCGAGGCCTTAGATATAGGATTAGATAAATTCAAGCGCACTGAGCGCATCTCTAGCGACTTCCTTAAAGCAATCTCAGGCGTTTCATCCGAATTCACTGCTATTTAGATAGATCGAGTTTATAGTGCTAAGCAGCGTAGTAAGCCAGTACCAGATTTCCTAGAGCTCATCGACCGCTACACGGACCACATCCGCATACAACCACCACGCCACGCACCTAGGCTAGCCCACGTATCCTTTTAGGGCAGAGAAGCCGATACCGGTGACGCTAGCAACGCCGCTAGCAACACCGCTAGTAACAACGCTAGCAACAACGCTAGCAACAACGCTGGTAACAACGCTAGCAACAACGCTAGCAGGAAGCGATATCGTTACCCATACGAATCAGATCCGAATCAGGGTAACTATAGCTTTGCCGATTACCCTTACGTCAACCCAGCTATCAGGCTAACTAGCTAGGTAGCCTAACAGGAAGCAAAGGATCGCTTTAAGAAGGCAGCAAAGAATACGACCTTTACTAGGTAATATAAGAAGGCCCTAGATAAGTATCAGCCTAACCGCCAGAAGAAGCCTAATCAGCAGCAAGAGCTAACATCGGATGAATCGGCTACGTAGCGCGCTAGCTTTACTATATTCATCCCGAAGGCAGCCATCAACGAATTACTTAGCATATCAGATAATATAGCCCTTAGCGCTTAGGCCAAATCACCGGTCAAACCGCTAACTAACGATATATAGTGCTACGATACTAGGGCAACACTACATATCTATAATAACCGCGCCCTTCTATCAAATTACCGGCCAGCGGTCTCATCAGTCCTAGTTAGCAACACAGAGACCACGATTCTAGGTTTTAGCACCGTCAATTTAATACCAACAGATAGCCTAGATAGTACCTCATTCCCGTTACTCGAGGTAGCCTATACGCTAGGCTTTCATCTTAACTTACTATCTACCGACCGAGCTACCAACGCTAGCATCTTCCTACGTAGTAAAGATAGCTTACTTAAAGAAGTAGATAGTACGCCTATCTACCGGCTTAACCGTAAATCGGGTATATATTTAATCCGATAGGACACCACTACGCCTAATAGCACTCCAACCTTAGGCCTCTACGCGGCTAACTACGTCTCTTTCGTCCCGTCCTTAACACGAGATCTTAGCAACTTCGCTCTTATATTATCCTACAAACCAAAGCAGTCAAAGGGTTCATCCGATCTCTAGCACCGTAGACTAGGCTACGTTAGCTATAAAGTCATCAGCCACCTTAAAGCGCATTTAACCAATATCTCAGTAGATTCATCTCCTTCTACATCAGACGATATATACAAGGTTTATAAGGTGACTAAGGCTAAACGTTAGATATCACGCCGGCCGATAGTCTATAATAGGCCATTCGAGGCAATTCACTAAGATCTTATCCATTACGTGCCATCCTTAGCTAGGACCTCCTATCTTTTATACTCTATTAATCCTATCACTAAGTATTAATTCGGTGACGATATTAGTACTAAGGACTAATACGCTAAGTCACTATTCGCCCAGATCAAATTCATCCGAACTTAGCTTAACCTAACGGTCCTTACTATCTACGCTAATAACGAGACGGCACTTATCCTATCTCTTTTATCCGAAGCTAGGTCCTAAGGCCTTAACCTAGAGCTATCACTATCTTACACGCTAGAGCAGAACCCCTTCGCAGAGCGATATAGCGTATTAATCTTAGCGATAAGCTGCTAGATAGTTAAGAATACAGGCCTACCGAGCTACCTCTAGCCTAAGGCAGCTAAAGCTTTAATCTATATCCAGAATCGTATACCACACCGATCTCTTAGCTAGCAGTCACTATCCGAAGCCCTTTTATCTTATCTCGGCGATAGGGCGCCACACTAGCTATAGGCTAAACCTAACCTTTCGAATCTCAGGATCTTCGGATATAAGGCCTTCGTACGCATCAAGAATATCCCTAAGATTACTAAGCTAGCGCTATACGCTGCTATCGGATTCCTTATTAGATACGATATATCTAATATCTAGCGTATCTAGATACCCGCTAAACGCTATATCATCCGCGCCCGAGACGTCGAATTCGACGAGACCTAGTTCTTTACTAATAAAGCACCTTTCCCTATTCAAATCTTAGACGATTCATCCTAACTCATCACCATACTAGACGAATCGGCGTTAACACGTATCCTAGATAAGGTTAATATCCCTAACGTCACTACTACTAATTCAGCGTAGCCTAACCTAGGGGGTAGGGACTAGGATACGTACAGCTAACCTACGTAGCAATAACACTAGGACTAGGACCAGATCCTTAGAGATACGCCCCTTACGCCCGAAGAGCCGATATACGATGAATTCAGCCAACCGGCTAGTCTATAGTCTTCGCAGCCGATATAGCTAATAGTCCTTATTAATAATACCGACTTTAACGCATCTAGCTATAAGCCACTATTTACTACTACGCTACTTATCGGTAAGAGATCTCGCTCTGATTCACTAGAGCTACTAGATCAAGGATCGGATAAAAAGCGCCCTCACGTTAACTTAGCGGCATTCTTTTAGGCCTTCGCGGCTAGCAGCTAATCGCTACTAGGCAAGCTATTAATATTAGCTATTTAGCCGCTACCGCCGGATTACCACTATCTCCGCGAGCATCCTTATCGAAGGGAATTCACCTTAGCTATAGATATTAAATTTAATAAGCTTCTTTAGATAAATATATTCGAACCAGTCAGCGCTAGTCTTATCTAGCAGGCATACGCGCGTGAATACGGTAATATTAGCTAGAAGCACTACCCCCGGCACTAAGTTATCCCTTTGCGATAGGTATACGACTATAAATCGGACGAATCGGGTTACGTCACACGCTTTAAAGCCCGTTTATGCGTCCGAGGTGATATCTAAGTCCCTAACCTATAGGATACGCGTACTAGTACCCTTATAGCACGTACCTTTAGGACCTTTATCGCTATTATTACCACGTTCGATCTAGAGACATTTTAGATAGATACAGTCAACGCTTTCTTAAATAGCACGCTTAAAGATAAGGTCTACTACTAGTACCCGCCCGGTATAGGATTACATAGTAAGCAGTTAAGACTAAAGCGTGCCCTATATAGCCTTCGAATTACTAGTAAGCGCTAGGAGACTAATATTAGGGCTAAATTAGTGTTACTTAGCTTCGAGATCTGCCCTAAAGACCCTTCGCTATATTCGGATAGAAAGATAATTATTATAGTGTTTATTAATAACTTCCTTACCGTATTCTATTTATCTAAATCCCGCCACGCTTACTGTATTAGAGATCTCCTCGAGAAGGAATTCAAGATAAAACGTAGCGGCGAGCTCGCTTAATTCATCGGGATTCGTATCACACGCTATCGGCCGACCCGAAGGACCTAGACTAGTTAAGCTATATATATCGAGAAGATAGTAGTAAGATTCAACCTATTTAGCTATCGCCCTTACCATACGCCTCTTCTATCTAATATCTCTTAGATCCTCTAACCTACTAAGTCACTACCTAATCCGAAGTTAATTTATCTTATTAATAGAAGTATAGCTTAACCCTTTTCCCTACTATTTAGACCCGGCTAGACACTACTTTTACTAACTAGGTCCTTACGCGGTCCCTTACACGCTATACTAACTAATATCTTAAAGCTATAGACTATCTAATATTATATCTCTATACCACTAGAGACCTTAGTATATACTATAATAGGATAAAACGATATATAGCCTTTACTACTATATCGGATATAAGCTTTGCCGATAGCCCGGACCGGCAGAGCTCCGAAGGATTTATCTTTTGCCTATTCGGTAGTCTAATTAAGTAGCTAGCTAGGAAGTAGCGTACTATTTCAACGCTAACCACCGAGGCTAAGCTACTAGCTATTAGCCACGTAGTAAGAAATTATTATTAGATGAAACGCCTATTTCGATTTATCCGATTCGACCCTAACTACCCCGAGGTGATTCACTATAATAACCAGCAAATAGTAGACCTTTTAATACGTGAGCAGTCTATCTTCTAAACGAAGCTTCGCTACGTCGATATTCACCGACTTTAGGTACACTAAGAAGTACAGGCAAAGCGCCTATAAATTAAGTGGCTTAATTTATCAGAAATACCTACTAATAGTCTAACTAAGCTATTAACGCGTGTGAAGTATAAAGCTTTTATACGCTAGATCGGGATAGAACTAGTACCATCGAAGATTACCGTTTCGTCCAGTCCTCCAGCAAATTCGCTAAAGAACTAAGGGGGTATATTAGCCGGTAAGGTCTCTAGTTAGATAACCTTATTAGTAGCCTAAGCCGTTAGGCTATTATCTCTTCGTTAGCAGCTAAGGCCTCAGCCTAATTACTACCTAATTCCTTAGGCATCCTATTTTATTCTGCAGAAAAGATCTATTACTTCCCTTCTATAGAGGAACCCTATCTTTATATATCAATCTTCAACAGATTCGTCCTTACCGCTCCTTAAAGTAATAACATCGGATATAATATCTAACTTCCCCGTCGTATTCATCTAATATATTTACTTATTACGGACCCCTCTAGTCCGAAACTTCTTCATATTAACTTAAATCCTATGTTAATCCTTACACTATCATATTAGCTATAAATATAGCCATCTTTTGCATATTATCAAGTCAGTCAGTTAAATCTTAGTTAAATCTTAGTTAACCTCTTAGATCTCTACTCATTTGAGTCCTTCTCATCTTAAGTCTTACTTTGCTAGCTACCAGACCGCCTAGAGCCATTCTTCTTACCCTCTATCTTTAGGTAAAATCTTCACGCCTTAGAACCCTATATGCTGACTGCCAGCACGTATCTACGTCACGTGGCACTGGCAACTCAGCGGACTTCAGCGCTTTAGCTACCTTCCCTAAGGCAATACCACGAAGTCTGATACTAACTTAGCTAATATTATTTATTACTAAAGGAGGATAGCCTCTTCCTCCTCCTCTAAGGAATTTTAAGATTTTACTAACCGCCTCTATTCGGTATCAGTAAAAGTAGGATTCGATATTATATACTTTACTCCTCTACTACTATAGATATAATTACTATAGCAGTCGGAGTAATCGGCACGGATATATACTCTTTTTAGATAAACGTAGCGTTTATAGGGAATAGCGGATCGAAAACCTTTATCCTCGATCCGACGAGTTAAGGCGTTCTTATAGATAGAAGCCTTAGAAGATATAGTTAGTATAGTAGGACGATATTATAAAGAAGAACAAGAAAATAGAAATATACGTACGAGTAAACTAGGGGCTACGTTACTTATAGCCGCTAAGGATACCGGCTTAAGAAGAGGGGGGATAATATTACGAGGTAGACCGTTAGAAACCCGCGGGGGATAACGATAGCTAACTAAACCCGTAAAAAAGATAATACCTATAGGAGTCACGTGCGACTAATAAGGAGTATTATATATATACTTTCTAGGAGTAAGATTATATAGAAAAGGTGCTCCTAGGAGTAGAGTAGGTCTATATAAAAGGGTATTTTATATATCTACGATTAGTGATCGATTAGGGTGATTAAGGACACCGTGTCCTTAGAGCGGATAATATCCTATATATATAGCTATATATATCTCGGATATTGTCTAGTATAACGAATTACTTGATTAGGTAACCACGTGACGACTTATTAAGTAATAAGCCCCGACTGTTACGCTCAGGCACAGGGATATCAAATCAACAAGTGGTAGCATTCAACGAAGCAACTAAGCATGAGAAAGGAAGAAGGGAAGAAGGAGAGATGGCAGGAGAGCTATCTAAATAGTAGATAGATGCCTTAGGAGCCAGGCATCAACTAGCAAACATGTGAATGGTAACACCGACTTACTTAGCGATAAGCCCGGATAGCATCGAGCGATAAGTCCTGACTTATCGCCTAATAGGAAGGACTAGATATATAAGGACACTCTTTCACTATTATGTATTTAGTTCTTCGCGATTAATTACATATTATTACTTGGTTACTACCTTTGGACTTTGCACTCTACGGTTCACCTTCAAGACAACCTAACCTATAAGTAGGGGAGCTCACTTCGTGGCAACACTTAGTGACTGACTTACTTGGCGCGCACTCTAGCACATCCTGCAAGATACTCAAAAGGACCCGAGCCCGTGTAAGGCTTAGCACAGCAACGGTACGGTTGCGAGATACTCTTGGGATTCGAAGTAGAACTAGGCAAGTATAACCCATTCGAGCTCTACTCACAGTGACGCAGAGGCCGTGCGTAACAGTACTGTGACTGCGCTTAGACATAATCAAATGATCAATAACTCTGATCCTACAAATAGAATACAAGAAGATATTAAGATTAAGGTGGTAGGAACATTTTGAATAACAGCGGGATTTCCCCTGAATTTCAGCGGGAGCTAGTATATTTAGGGTTTAGCGCCGGGCGGTTATTGTTAGTAGGGTTTCAGAATCACGCTGTTATTCAACGTGGACTATATACAGGGTTTCAGAATCACGCTGTTATTCAACGTGGACTATATACAGGCGACCCAGATCGTGTGGGCCACGGCTTCGATGCCCTCGGCATCCTCGGTCGGGGTCGCGACGCTGTCAAGCGGCTTGCCTGTCTCCACCCCCTGCAAATATTCCGCCCACTGCGTCCGACGCAGCCACAGGTTCGCCTCGTCGACTTCGCCGGCCTGGATAGTCGTGTTGGCGTCGCGCTGGCCGTCGAGCTGCAACTGGTCTAGCTGCTGCGCAATGCGGGTGGTCACGTCGACGGGTGCGGGTGGCTCGTCGGGCGGTTGGTCCCTGGGCGGGTCCCGAACATGGATGTAATGCGCGCCAGGATGGGTGGGGAAGAATCGCTGGCAGACCACCCGCTCCATAGCGAGCCCGATACTCTCCTTGGCAAGCTCGAGATCCTGTCGCCGGACGCCGCCCCCATGTGGGTGCGGGGACCAATGATGGGCAGTGCGCCAATGTTTGCGAATACTCTCCTTACTTCGACATACATACTGGCAGTCAGGAGTGACTGTGCACAAGATTCCATCGGTGTAAACGGCCAGTCCGTTGACACGCCCTGGCACGGACCGGGGTAACTGAAGCTGCTGCACGTCTACCTCGACATTCTCCCACTGATAGATCGCCTCTTGTACCTGCCGGGCCTCGGAAGCGGATATGCGGTGATTGGAGTGGGCTAAATGCTTGGCTACCCCGGTCGGTCGGATGGCGTACTGGCATTGACGACAGACAATCACCCCATAGTTAGGCAACTGGAGAAACAACTGATCGGCAGTTAGCGGTGACATGATGGACGTATGGAGCCTAGGTTGATGAAGGATGAATCAGCGATCTATGTAGTATCTCTGACGGATGGGATACTGACTCTGCTGGTAAGCCGAACTCGGTGAAACGGGTTTGGATAACCACGTGTGTGAGAGAGAGAGAGAGAGCGTAGGTGAGTGAGTGAGTGAGTGTGTGTGTGAGTATTCACGAATCACACCGTGTAATGGGCATGCGCGTATCGTGGGTTTCCGCCCCTATTCGGCAATGTGGACATGGCCGATCTCCTCTTCGTTATTTCCCCTGAAGATTGAATCAAATCAGCCTCAGCCCGTCCCGCACTGTACCGAGTAGTTTTTGCATCTCCTAAGACTACCCTAATTCCTACCTGTCTCTGCCGGCCGCATGACTATCACGCAACGTGCCAACTGGTGAATGTTGCCCCGAATGGGCTAGCTCTCGCTTGAGATGCACCCGTCGGACCCATCAAAATCGCCAACTTCAACGGCGCCACGATGACGATTTTCTACACTTGATCGCTCTGAAACTTCGTAGCGTCAGAAATGGATGTCGAATGAAAAAGTGTTCAAATTCTTGGGGGGTGGTGTCACCAAAAATCCTGCGTTGCATTGCGTTGCGTTGCGTGCGGACGGTTGAAATGGGTGGATTGCATTGTATAAAGCCGTTCTGATATGCGCGAACGCAACCTTATCTGTAAAGTGCGGGAGTGTGGGACCTGATCTACAGTGTAATACGGGAACTAGGCCGAACCAGGTTAGTCAAAGCCCGGGATCCACGGGTCGGACCCTATCAGAAATCACCAACTTCAACCGCGCCATGATGACCATTTTCTCTGCTTTTCTACGCTCGATCGCTCTGAAACTTCGTGGCGTCGGAAACGGATGTCGAATGGAAAAGTTTGCTAATTCTTGGCGTGTGGTGTCAGCAAAAAGCTGGCTGGGCTTTGGGTTCAAAAGTGGCGGGTATTTGCGGCAACCCCAACAACCCTAGCCATACAAAATGGCTGGTATTCGCCGAACACCAGCGACCCCCATGGGATAGAAGAGTTTATGTCCGAGGCTCAGTATGTCTTCAATCGTACGATTGAAGGCGAGCGTATGAACGAGGCAAATATCCGCGTGACGATGTATTCCGCAATCTCATGTGACATCCCACATGGAATCAAGCCGCGCAGACGAGGTCAAGGAAGGAACGCGCGAGGAGGAAGAGCGTGGGATAGGACGTTTGTTTTGTTTGGGAGCATGAGGCACATGGAAGGCCTCATCTCTCTTGCTTTCTTTTCTTCTTCTTTTTCCTCCTCAGCTTTGGAATTCTCGTTTCTTGCCAACCCTCCCTCTCGTCGTAGATTGTAGGCTTGTGGCCGCGTGTGACATCTCATCGCCGAGAAATTTTTCGTTAGCGATGAGGCGGGTGTTCACGGGAGAATTGAACAAAATATCGGGAATTTGCTTGGGGCAGTCTTTGAGGCCCAAGCGGTCCATATGTCTTTCAACGATTTCAAGACGAGGGGGAGTCAGTACACAAAGACTCCGGATATAGTCATGGCGTCGAACCCAAGCCAACAGAACCAGAACGTGCAGCATTTGCGCGTTCTAGGTTAGCCATGGGTGCGGTGCAAGCGCACCATATCCAAGATGCCTTTGAGATTGACAGCGAGGCACGACACCTTCTAGCACAGCCAATCGAATACAAGCTAGACCTCCGCTGCAAATACGGTTTTCTAACAAACTACGTTGAGACTGTTTTCCTTCGCCAAGTCTGGGATGGGAATAGGTAGGTTATCGAGCACTCGCCATCGTGCTATCAAATCAGACCCGGCAAAACGGTGATTCAGTTCGACCTCGCGTCCCGGGCCGAAAGGCTTTTCGTAGTTGATCAGGCGGGCGTGTACGGTACAGTTGAACAGAACATTGGCGAAATTCTGGGGCTGTGTCTGCAGCACAGACGGTCGACATAAGCTTTACCGATTTGAAGCCTGCTGGAAAGCAATACCCTAAAACTCCCGATATTATCATGGTATCAAACCCCGATCCACAGCAACAGAATGTCAAGCATTTGCGCGTGGTGGGTGAGGCTAGGGCCCGTTAGGTGGGGTATCACCGAATCGCGCAATCATTTAACCATCAAAGCAACATACTACACCCGCTCGCCCAGCGGATTAGCTATATGCTAGACCTCCAATGTCGATACATCTTTCTTACTAATTACGATGAAACGACTTTTTTACGTCAAACGTACGACGGAACTACGTGGTTCATCGAGCATTGAGAATATCTCCCTGGGAAGGCAACCATACGTCAAGTGAACGTCTGATTTCAACTCCGACTGCGATATCTATCCCGACCAAAGACCCATCGGCCACCCTGTCATTATTTGAGCCCATATAGTACCTTCATGGGCGTCTTCAGAGATTACTACATTATGGCTGGTTCACAACTCGGTCATTTCTAAGACCATGAGCGAGGGTTCAACTTCGGAGAGATTCTCGCTCCGCTGACAATTCAAGCCCGACTGTCCGACTGACCCCGGGAAGGTTCCATGTCGAATGGGTCGGCTATCAGCAAAGCAAGAAAGATGAAGACGATATGGTTCCTGGGGGCTTCGTTACCTATATTGTATGGGAGAAAGTTCCTGGGGGTGCCTTCGACCCGAACCAAGTTCTGGCTTCGCCCCTTCGATGAAAGACAAGCCACCCGTAACAAGCTATGATTGGACGAATTGTACCCTTCGACCGACCTCCCGATGTTCCTCGGTCGAAGCCGTCCTCACATATACGGACTCCGGTGCCAGGTTGACGCCCTTGCCCAATATCATCACTTCTCCCGTTGTGCTGTCAAATACTTCTTACGTTCCATCAGACACTGAAGATCCCGAGAGCATTCATGTATTGACCTCTAAGCAGTGTCAATCCCATATTGCAACAATTGCAGAAGCGCAGGGACCAGTAAACAACCGAACTCCACACAGCCAATTGATCCAGAAGCGATGAATTCTGTTATGTAAAAGTATTCAATCACACGATCAATGCAAAGTTTGTCCACAGGAATGTCTCACGCGTTCTCTCCATTCCCATTTAAGAAAGTAATTTGCAAGAAATGAGGTTCATCGATTGAAGAAACTATCCAGGGATAAAAGCTATTAAAGCTATCTGGGGCCGTGAAACTCAATAACATAGACAGTACAAAAATGATTCAGTCAACTCTCGCAATCTCTTGGATTTGTATTTTGTCCTTTCATCAGGAAGAAAATCTATGAATTAATTACACGAGATATTCGCAGACTGTCTCTTCACTTGCCAGACTTCCGATCACGTCACTGAAGTATCCAGCGACATAATCCGCAGACCCTCTATCTAATACTTGATTGGAAATCGTCATGGTGATGGTGAGTGTGGGCCCATGAGGGACAACAAGCACATTGGCCGTGTTAGATGGTCGATTCGGAAGGCTGTAGAGGCCTGTTTCACGAGCAGATCCATCAAAAGAACAAGTCGAGTCGTCATTGTTGGTGAAGTTTTGGAACCTGATAAAGCTGCCGAATCTTGTTCCAGCCTTCCAAGATGTGCAGTTATGCGCGATTTCGCCAAGTTCAAGATTCTCAACAGACATGGTTTGAATGTGCTGCTGCTGGACTTGAGCAAGGAGGTCAAGTTTATTCGATCGCGGAGGCAAGTGTACTCGCACAGGGATGATGTTGAGACATGGGCCGACGATGCGGTCTTCGTGGGAGATTCCAAGTCCTCGACCATGTATGACCTGGCCAAAAACAACATCGTTCCATGCTCCATCCTCTTCTTCGGTTGAGGTAAACAATCGAGAGAGAGTGATTGCCCATGCCAGTTTGACCAAAGTTGCCAATGTGATATTGGGCGGGGGAGATATTGGTAAAGTCTCTGCTATTGCCGTCACCACTGTTGGCTGCTCCGAATTTGTGCCCATGTTTGAGTTCTCCATTTCACCGGCACTGCCCCAATTGCGCAAGTATTTGTTGGTCAAGCTGGTCATTGGGGCGTCTCCCAGTACTTCTTTCCATACATTGTAGGTTTCGGGTATCCTTTTATCCCAGACATGTCGAATGTGGTCTGAAAATTGAGCACAAGCTGGAAGCGAGTCTCCCCTGTATGCAGCACTAAGATCGCTGCAAATGACATCCAGTGAAACTCCATCAAATAGTGCATGGGGTAATCGCAGAATGAGATACATCCTTGAGTCTCTTAAGGTCAGGAGCTGTACCTGGAATCCTGACACGCCATTGATAGGTACGCCCATGGCAAGAGAATCATCTGCGCAATGTTTGTCCAAATTTTCAATATTTGAATAATGAACGAAGCTGACGGGGACCTTGCGCAAGGTCAGTTGTACAACCGACTTGTCATTGTTTGTGTAAAACACAGTGCGTAAGACGGAGTGTATCTTAACAAGCTGATTGCATGCGTTCAATAGATGTTCTCGATTGATTTCATCGGGTAGTGAGATCCAAAGATATCGGCTGTAGAAGTTATGGAGTGTCATCGTTTGGAATTCAGTGGCGGGCATGGCTTCCACAATGTTATCGGCAATTTCTTGTGGTAGATGACGCGGGAGTTTGTCACGAGCAATTTCGCAATGATGTGGTCGTTTCATGGTTGATCCAGATAACTCACGGCCGAGGGACTGACTGTTAGCGATCATGCTGGTATCTCCGTTATCTGTAGTGCACTTCAAAGCTATTCCTGAGAGAGTTTGTTGCGTGAAGATGTCCGCTACGGTCAGGCGTATTCCTCTGCGTCTTGCAAGCATGGAGAGCTGCATAGCCGAAATCGAATCTCCCCCGAGGCCAAAGAAGTTGCTGTTCATGGGGATTGATTTCGGATCCAGACTGAGAGCTTGGCCAACGATTTGTTGAACTTCCCGGCAATGCGCAGTGAGGGGAACTTCTTCTGCGGGGATAGTCTTGCGTCTCAATTGGTATAGTTCAAGTCTCTTCAGCGGCCAGCTGGTGGATTGATCCCGGAGAAGGCGCCGATTGACTTTGCCTGACAAGCTGAGAGGAACATCGGCAAGCGGTATGAAGAAGGATGGGACCATGTATGCCGGAAGTAGC
Source organism: Penicillium janthinellum (assembly GCA_027569415.1). Taxonomy (NCBI): domain Eukaryota; kingdom Fungi; phylum Ascomycota; class Eurotiomycetes; order Eurotiales; family Aspergillaceae; genus Penicillium; species Penicillium janthinellum. The sequence continues at coordinate 22,415 of JAPDFA010000151.1, forward strand.
TCTCTTAAAGATGTTTCCAATGATTCGATCATTGAGTAAAACTGTTCGCTGGGAGGAGTAATCAATTCCAAGCCACCGACCTCCGATGATCGGTCATTCAAGGAGTGGCCCCAGTCTTCCTCCGCTTGTGGACAGATAAATGCGACCAGCGAGGCTCGATTGTTTTGTTCCCGAATTTTGATACACTCAACAGCAGCGGTTCTAATGGCTGTGTATGAGGATGTTATGCAATGTTCAACTTCTCCCACTTCAAGTCTCTGCCCGTGCAACTTTACCTGATCATCCTTCCTTCCGACAAACTCAAGTGAGCCGTCAGAATTCTGTCTGACGAGGTCTCCCGTTTTGTACATCCGTCCGGAGTGGGAACGGACCTCGTCCAGCCAAGGCGGACTTGTAATGAAGACTGCGTCTGTCTTCTCTGGATCGTTGAGATACCCAGACGAAACTGTGGGACCTTCCACAATCAACTCACCGACTGTGCCGATAGGGACCAGCCGGTTGTGATTAGATGGATCAGCTACCCAAGAAACTCCTCCATGGCTTCGACCGATGTTGGAGTGGTGAGTGTCGGGCAAAATTCGCCCGATGTGAGAGATCACGGTACATTCTGCCGGTGCGTACATCCCATATAGTTTCACCCTGTGAGCCCACATCTCCACAATTTGTGGAGTGAGAGGTTCGCCAGCTGACCCCAAGACTTTAAGAGTGGGGACATCCGATGGGTCGAAAAGATTAATTACGGAGGGGGTGAGAAGTGCCCAGGTTACTTGGAGATCACCTGCTGCTTTTGCTGGATTCCCCTTTCGCTCTTCCTCATGGGGCACGCAGACACATGCTCCTGCCGCGAGGGTAAACAGAATCTCGCCAATGCTTATGTCGAACGCAAAAGAGGCGAAATGGAAGACGCGACTGGTAGGGGCAAGCATTCCATATTCGCGCATGACAGCTGCGCTTGTGGTGAGAGCACTATGTGGAAGCACAATGCCTTTAGGCAGCCCGGTCGAGCCTGAGCTGAACACGACGCACGCAGGGGCATCCGGGGTGGTAACTGTAGTGAGTAGCTTGAGCTCAGACGCTGTGGCCTGCTTACCCATATTTTGTACATGGGCTTCGGGGTCAAAGACGATGATTGGAAGTAGAAGATTGTCACTCATGGGGGTATGCTCCTCAAAAGTAACCACAATTCTTGCATCAATCATAGAACACATCGTTCGCAACCGTTGTATTGGGTGTGAAAGGTCCAGCAACACAAAAGCAGCGCCAGTCTTCAGAACTGCAAGCATGATAACTGGAACCCAGGGTGACCTCTCTAAGAAGAGAGGTACAAAGTCACCAAGCTTGACCCCGATGCCGATCAAATGCTGCGCGAATTGATTGGAATAATTATCAAGCTGCCCATATGTCAAGTCCAAATTGCCGGAGTGAATAGCAAGTGCGTCAGGTTGGGCAATGCATAATTCTTGAATGCGATCATGAATGCAAGTGTTCACACCGTTCGGGAGCAAATGATTCCATCGTCTCACCAAAGCCATATCCTCCGGAGGTACCGGGCTAATATCTGAGATGCGTGCTGAGTCGGACGTCACAAGCTGCTGGATCACATGCGACATCTGTCTGAGAATACTATGTCCGTCGGCTGGTGCCAGAATAGCAGGGTCAAATGCTGCTTTCATTGAGATTCCACTTTTTTCTGGACGGCATATCAACACCATTGGGTAACTGGCAAAAGATTTTGCGTTTTCAGAAGAAGAGGCTGAGTTGGCTGATGTCTTAAACATAAGAGACTCGGGTTGCTGCTCATACGGTTGCACAACGAGTAGATTCTGGAAGTTACATGCCTCGGCAGCCTCTCTCCCGACTTGTCGAATGCGCGACAACCCAGTTTGTTCATGAACCATCATGTTGACAAATTGGCCTTGAACCTGCGATAGACCCTTGTGAAGAAGTTGGCTCGTCCTAAGTTTGATGCGCACAGGTAGTGTCGCCAAGGTCGGTCCGCTCAGTTGATCGATTCCATCAATGCTCGCGTTGCGGCCACTGACAGTGGCTCCAAACACCACGTCTTCGCTCCCCGTTTTGTGCCACAGGACAATCGCCCACGCAAGTCGTACAATGGACGAGATCGTATACTTGGTGGAGAATCCGGTCGCAAGTTGCAGGGTATGTTCAAGAACTACCTTCTCGGTCGGATGTGCAACGTTAAGTGGCCTGGAAGCAATAGCTGGGAAATGCTCCGCCTGGAAGCCAGAGAATTCATGACGCCAAAAGTTTTCGCTGGCGGTATTACGTTCTTGGAGAAGGTGGTGAACGAATGGAGTGAATGGCTGAATATGAAGTCTTCCCCCGGTGTATGCGCGCTCAACTTGTCCCATGATGAGGCCAAGGGACCATTCGTCAAACAAACAATGATGAATATCCAGTCGGAAAGCTTCTTTGCTGAAATAAAACTGGATAAGTGGACCGTGATTGATGTCAATCGCTCTCAATTCTTCCTCATCTCCACGACCAGTGATATCAGTGATAGATTTCCACGGCATATCAGTCTTCATGACGACCTGGAAGACACCATCTGGTATTTGCACAATTCTGGTTCGAAGAATTGGATTGTGGAGCCAAGCTGCCTTCCATGCTTTCTTAAATTTCTCCACGTCAAGCATTTCGGCTAACTGCCAGGTATAGCTGCCAATATATGCAGAGGGGCGTTGAGCAGTCAGGGCTATTAGCCCTTGTTGCATGTGCGTGCATGGATATGCATCCTCGATCTGGTCAATGCCCGTACCGAGCTCTTCCAAAATCGCATCGAGAACGGTCTGGGAGTTGTCTATCAATGAAAAGGAGGCATACGTTGCTGTTTGCAAAGGCTTGTGGTCTTTGACTAGCACTGACGCCATGGCCGACAAAGTCGAAAATTGGAAGATATCAGACACCGATATGATAAATCCTTGCTGACGAAGGCTGGCAGCCATTTTGATCGCTGTAATGGAGTCTCCACCACGCTGAAAGAAGCAGTCATCGTGCGTGATGCTTGTATCTTTGATACCCAGAGCCTTGGCCCAAGATTGGATAAGAACTGTCTGTTGTGGCGTGGTTGCGACTTGGTTGCCATTTGAATCAGATGCATCAATATTCCTCTTCTGGTCATCGAGAAGCGCATGTGCAGCCGCTTCCTGTAGAAGGAGGCGATTTATTTTGCCTGATGTTGTGAGTGGCATGTTCTGCAAAAAGATGAAATCCACTGGAACCATGAATGTCGGCAAGCAATGTAGAAGGTGTCGTTTGAGGGCTGCTTTCAGGGTGTCCACGTCTTTCAACTTCTTTAACACCAATTGAGACGGACTGTCTGATCCTCTAGACGTATCAAGTCCCAGAAAGGCGAGAAGCTTGATGGAGCCATTTGCCTCATTCTTGAGAGTGACGACGGCGATATGAAGGAAGCCGGACTTGGTGACTTTGAGGCATGCTGCGATGTGATGCTCAATTGCCGTCAATTCAAGTCGCTGCCCGTTGATTTTCACTTGATGATCATTCCTTCCCTGGAAATCCAAAGAACCGTCAAGATTGTAACGCACCAAATCGCCTGTGTGGAAGGCCCGTTTCGACGAATGACTCTCGCCGAATTGCTCACGCATCCTTTTCTTCCACTTTGGCGTTGACGTGAACTGTTTCTCAGTTCGCTTATTGTCGCCTAAATAGCCACGTGCGACAGATGGACCCTCAATGACCAATTCTCCCAGGGCGCCAATTGGTGCCAGTTTGTCGGGTTGATCAATCGCGACGACCCATAAGGTCGACCCAGACCCAAAGCCAATGTTGCCAGGGGAAGAGTCTGTTTGGATATCAGATGCCAAAGCTGCTATTCCGGCACTTTCGCTCACCCCATAGGCATTGAAAAGTCGCACGTGTTTGGCCCAAGTGGAGATGTGGCTATCGTTCATAGGCTCTCCTCCAAGAACCAATCCTTGAAGGCTCGGACATAAATCAGGAGTCAAAGTACTTGCTAACGACGGCGTCAGGCTCGCCAAATTGACAGATTGGCGATTTATGAACCCGGAGAGGTTATTCAGACGATCGAGCTCAGAAGGGATGCAGATGCATCCGCCAAACATGAGTGTTATAAGCATATCGCGATTGCTCACATCAAATGTGTACGATGCGAACTGTAACATCCTCGTCGCAGGGCTGACTTGAAGCGCTTTACCATTAGCCATGGCCATTGAGTAAAACGCAGAATGCTCAGTGGTTATGCCTTTCGGCACACCTGTAGTTCCAGAAGTGAAAGTGATGTACATGGCGTTTGATGGGCTTGTTTCCGCTTTGAAAATTGGGGCTTTTTCATCGACAGGTAATGACTCCAGAAGTTCACGGAGCTCCTCCCAGACTGGGATGACCTTGCCAGCGAAGTATTTGGCAAGTGTGCTATGCCTTGGTGAGCATAGCACAATCTCCGGAGACAGAGACGAGCATAAGCCGAGGTTGTATTGCATTGGATTGGAAGGATTGAGAAAGAAATAAGCGCCGCCAGCTTTCAGTACACCTAACAGGGCAATGACCGCCCATTTGGATTTGTCAAAAATAAGGGGGACGAAAATTTTTGGGCGAACCCCAAGGTGTTGAAGCCGTATTGCTAGAGCTGAGGACAGGCTATCCAACTCTGCATATGTAAGTTCTCCATCCCAAGCTGACACAGCAACGGATTCTTGCTGTGCAACGCATCTCTGGGAGATGATGTGATGTATGCACTGCGCGGAAGGTATTCCATCGTCTGATTTGCTGTTCCATTGAGAAATACAGTTGATGTCTGCATCACTACATATATCGAGGGCTTCAATCAGAGAATCAACGTTGAGAACGATTTCCTCGATGGCCTTTGCCACTGTTGCTGCAATCATTGTAGCCCAATCAGTTGATATTATTGAAGATTTGTGGTGAATTCCAATGACAGGGCAATTCGTCTCTGTCCGTTGCGAGAAATAGATCGCGAGATCGAACTATATTGAATGTGTCAGTATCACAGACTTTTGTTCACGTACTGTGGGACAAATAATTACCTCTCTGAGGTCATCAAGTCTCGTATTATCGCATTTGTCTTCATTTTCTTCATCAACATAGACAACAGAGTTGGCTCCCAGACCAGTCGTGCTATTTCCCTCGTGTAACTCCACGCGGCGTATATTGAAGAGGCTTCGCACTGACTCTGAGGGCGAAACATGGCAGTAGCAGCTTCTGCATTTCTAGCCGTTAGTCACAACTCACGGAGGCTACCCTGGACTACATACTCTTTCGAATTCAGGCAGCTAAACAAGACGTCGTTAGAGCCAGTATAAGACCGAAGCGAGATAGACCATGCAGCCTGAAGAAGTTCCAAGTGATTTTTCTGCTCCTCTTGTAGCCAATTGGTAAGAGATGTGTTACTTAGGCCTGTACACGGAGCATGGACGGTGGCTATTTGCGTTTCGCCGTCTTGGAAGTCCCGCCGAACTTCAATTTGTGGGGCAAACAATGGCGATATGGATAGGGTAGCCATGGAGTGTGACTTTTGAGATAGAAATTGTTTGGTTGATCACTAACAAGAGAGGTTGAAGGATCTATACAAGTGCGTGAATAATTGGCATCGATCCTTGATGCCCACAGCTATTTATGAGCCTACTCAACTCTATTTCCTTTCCCGTGTGCTTCTTGCTCCGTAGCGAGGAAATTGATACAAACGCCCCCCATAAGCACTAGACGAGTGGCTATTCCCCGACATGCACTTATGTGGAGTGCTTGCGTTCTGAGACATACATACTACACCGGAATCTATTGAAGACGCTTGACAAGGATTATTTCTTCACAAAATAGCCAGGGCACCTGATCTAGGCATCTTAACGATCCACTACTCATACATGAAGCCAAGCCGGACGGTCCGTGGTAGATGATGTGATTTTGCCATGCGATGATTTGTCGCCGTACCGATCTTACTGTGCCATGTCGCCACTCGATGAGGTGTCAATATGCCGCGTTCCAGTACGGGGAGATTCTTTTAGCGTTTGAAGGATTATGCCAGTGGAGCTTTGTGTTATCCCGGAACCGTATTCGACTACTACATGTTTGCACTGTTTACGTCCTAATGGGAATTCCCAACGGGGGTTGGTCCCACCCATTGGGAATTATTTTACTGCCAATGGGAAATGCCGCGGCCTATTTGCCTGTTTGCTGGATACTTGAGCCCTCTCCTCCTGGCTGACCTTCATTTTCTTTTCTTTCCTCTTTAGCTTCGATACTCTCGTCAAATGGCACAAGTTGATCCTGAATCACTTCTTGGCTGTAACAGATAGGTCAAATTAAATTCACTATTATGATTGGATAGTCCAGAGGCTACTCTACTTCGGTCTAATAGGGTTAAGACCGTAAAGACCGCATAAAGACCGTAAGGCCCGCAGAAAAGACCGAATGGCGGTAGATAGTCCTCCGGGAGGCCTAATACACCAAAACTACCTAATTCTTAGCTCAGTCCACCCTCTATGTAGGAAGAAACTAATCTTCGTTGGAGATTATGTGGGTATATTAGTAAGAAAAGAGCTTTTTGTGTTAAAGAGCATTTTGCAGAATGTCTCGAGGGCTGAGTGACTAATGACATTGCGCCTATACGGCAAATGGCGTGCGTTCAATATGATTTCAAGTATTGGTCTCCACAAACGTGCAAAAGTCTCTGTTTCATCCACGGGCGCGATCCAATAGCAAAATTGCCTCATTGCCGTGCCTTACCTTTTCGGCTTATATCATTGCTTGTTTTAGTATCCACTCCTGTTTTAGTATATGGCCCAAACAATTGAGTTCGCTCGCTTGCCGGCAGATCTACGAGATTCCCCCGTCGCGCCCGCTGTTCAGCCCGAAGATTAGCCAGATCATCCGTGTCGTAGTCCCACCAACCCCACACGGCCAGTACCCAATCCCGAGCCACACGTTGTTCAAGATCCGCCACGTTACTCTTATTGTAACTACCCGTTGTTCGGGCCACGGATATATCCTATGTCGCCGTCCGAGACTACTACACGAGACCTGTAGATAGGTTGGGGAATTACATAGAGTATTAATTTTATAATTATATAATCGAAATTTGGTAAATAAATTCGCCCAATACTGTAGCCCTGCTCTTTACTACGGGGTATTTATTACAGAAATATTTGGTTTATACGCTCAAAATTAGGTAGTGACAGTAGGATTAATTAATCTTTTTGCCTAGCGCAGGCCTGCCCCAACCAATAAAGAAAATCGCAAATGGGGCTAGCTGACTTTTGAGTTTCTTCTTTTTCTTTATCTCGACTCCCTAGGACTCTAGCGTCAGGTGTGGAGCACTCGTACAGGCGTTTTCGAAAACAGATTCCCCCACAAGACACAACACGCTTTCTTTCCTAGGACCCACTTACGATCTAGGCCTAGATCGTCGCACTTCAACACGGGATGAAACCGAGACTAGTCCATATCGAGCTTTCTAAGCTCGTGAGGATCTGCAAGAATCCTACCATGAAGTTCCACCCAGGGCTGTATTGTACTAAAATGGTGGTAACATTCGCTTCGACGAGATATCCACAACCAGCAAGTCCTACCGGCGTAAATGTGAAATCAGAAGGATCAGGGACTAACCGCCCCCTAATCAAGTAACATATCAAAGTTTCACTGTAGGGGCCATTGGCTTGTGTGGTGGACACACCTATGCCTACAGCCTGGCAATTTTCTTCTCCAGAACAGAAGGACCGAAGCAGGGAAATGGTGAAGCTGCTTTTCGAGTAGGGAGCGGACCCAATGCGAGCTGGAGGAGGGTGGGCCTTACATCGTGCACTATATCCGAGCTGATTACCCTCAATATACCATGGTGCATTACGACGCGCCGAGAGGATCAGAAACATCCATGCATCAGCCTCAGGGGCCGTTATACTAAGCCGCATGTAACAACTAGTATTGCTGACTTGTAAAAATCATATCACGCTTTTTTACGCCTACTCACTTCAATTGCAGAAGTTATCTAGCGGGTACTGAATCAAGAAAACTGTTCATAATAAAAACATGACTGATGCAAGGTGAGGGTGATACTCATAATTTCTCGCCTTGGAGTCAAGATATGTAAGGGAACAATGGAACGAACCCACCAATCAAGTAGCCACATGTAGACACACGCTCGCTTTAAATTTCTATGCAATCCTGGATGCATCCAAGTTGTTAGTGTTGTATTCGGTATCGGTACGTTAGTCTAAAAAGAAAGTCGCAATGAGTTTAGGGTTTCGGCGACGGCGCCCCCCGAAGCCGGCCGACATCGGGGTCCCCGCTGGTAATACGACATTCCGTAAATTAAAACACTTACGATACTAGTCAATACCAGACGGATTCAACAGATCTCCAAGTGAAATTTACACGTATGATAAAAGGCCAGTTTCCAAGGTTGCCCTTCAGTCATGAGTCTTGCTTTCATTTGTTTCAACTTCGATAACTATGTGTGGAATAAGTGCGTTTCTGTGTCACCCTGGAAAGGCTAGCTCAAATGAGCAGGCCAACGGCCAAGCCCGCCATGTGGTAGATGAATTGGAGCATAGTCTGGATCTTGTTGGCCATCGTGGGCCAGATGCTCGTGGGCGTTGGTTTAGTGACGATCACAAAGTTGGTAGGTCTCATCATTCTCTACTACTGTTTAGACATGGATAGATACTAAAATCTTTTCAATAGGCCTTGGTCATGTTCGATTGTCAATCATCGATCTCAGCCCCAGTGGAAACCAGCCATTTCACGATCAAGACAACAGCATCCATGCCGTTGTGAATGGTGAGCTGTATGACCACGAGTATTATCGAGACCAGTTAGCCAGCGAATTCCAGTTTGCGGGGACCAGTGACTGCGAAATCGTCATTGCCTTGTACAAACATTACGGCCTCTCTTTTATTTCTCATTTGAGGGGCGAGTTTGCTTTTGTGCTCTGGGATGCAAACCGGCAGTTACTCATAGCAGGTAGAGACCGATATGGAATCAAATCACTCTATTATACAGTGGTCCAAGGCAAGTTATTGGTGGCAACAGAGATCAAGTCTTTCTTGGCATTTGGATTACAACCGGAATGGTGTGTTCGAACATTGCGAGACCAGAGCTGGAGGATTGAATCTCGCACATTCTTTAAAGGCGTTCATAGGGTGAGTTTATTTCTATCACATATCTACTGATTAATGAGCCTCTTCTAAAACATGATAGGTTCTCCCGGGACACTATCTGATAAGTCGCTCCAATGAGAAGGAAGAACAAAAGCCATACTGGGATCTTGAGTATCCCGATAAAGTAAGACGTCTCAACCCCTTTTCTAGGAATCTTCACTGACGATCAACGTTCTCTAGTTCTCTCATGATGGGCGATCGGAAGAGGAAATTGTGCAAGGAGTGCGAAAGCGCCTTCTGGAGGCTGTGAAAATCCGACTGAGGGCGGATGTTCCTGTAGCTATCTACCTCAGTGGTGGAATAGACTCATCATCCGTTGCTGGAATGGTGGCTGATCTCATGAAACAGGGGACAAAGTTGGGTAACGAGGCTAACTCAGTCCCGTCGAAGATGAAATGCTTTACCGTTCAGTTCGATGAAGATAGCGGCGCGGATGAGTCAGGTATGTCTACCTGTCTACCCCACCACACAACATTCAGTGCTCCATTGCTGACAAGTTCCAGCAATTGCTCGGCGCACAGCGGAATGGCTGGGTGTCGATATCCATCTCGTCAAAATGGACGAAGAGGCTCTCGCGTCACGCTTTGAGGACGCCGTTTGGCACAGTGAAATCCCTCTCCCCGACCTCAACGGAATGGGTCGGCTGGCACTGGCAGAAGCGGTACACTCCCAGGGTATCAAGGTCGTGATCACTGGTGAGTAATATTTTCTAACAGAAGCATGATTCTGTTCGTTGACGTGGCGTCGCTAATATTCTTGCAGGGGAGGGGTCCGACGAGCATTTTGCGGGCTACGATGCGTTTCGGGCCGATTCGCTAAGCGAGCCCGATCATTCATGGCCAGCGCTACAACTAGCCGAGACCGACCGCCAGGAAGCACTGGCGATGGCTGCAAAACAAGTCAAATACGGTATTTTTGGCGAGTACAGTGAGACTGTTCCAGCTGCGACAAAGCGCATGCTGAACCACAGTAATGTCACCAGCACCATCGCAAGAGTCGGCAGCCTGCCATTCTCCGATTGGACAAGATCTTACGGGAATGATTTACCGGAGACTAGCCTCGTTGAAGGGTTTGATGGGCGTGTCCGCGACAATATAACAAAGCGCTGGCACCCCCTTCACACTGCTCAATACCTATTCACGAAGTCATTTATGCCTCATTTCATCCTGCGGTATAATGGGGATAATATTGACATGGTCAATCAAGTTGAAAGCCGTTGCCCCTTCCTTGATCATCATCTGACCGAATATGTTAACAATGTGCCACCGAGTCTGAAGTTGAAGTACCTTCCGGAAGAAAAGTCCTTCCGTGAAAAGTACATTCTTCGAGAAGCTGTGAGGCCTTACGTTACCGATGAGATCTACAATATCAGCAAGAAAGCCTACATGGGTCCGAGAAAATTCTGGCCAGGTGGACCGTTGCACCGAAAAATTAAGCAGCTGGTCACGAAGGAGAACGTGGAATGCCTGGGCTTTGTAGACTGGAATGCTACAGAAGAAGCTGTTGAAAAAGCTTTCAGCAAGCAGGAACCCATGGCACTCCGCCGCACAATCACCGTTGCCCAGTTTATTGTTCTAGGGAAGCGCTTCGGAGTCAGGCCAGCTGGTGCCCTGCCGAATTGAGGGGGTTATCACATATCTAGAGTATCTTGTTAGAAAACACCGGTTATTTGACTAGTAAGGAAAATAAAGAAAAAAAAACTTCAGTGTTGAAATGTCCTGTCATTCATATAAGAAATGTTGATTTGGTACTACACTTTAGAAGCCAGAGGGTTATGGAGGAAAGTAAACTGGCTGAGGAGATACTGGAGGCAAAGCAGTAAACTGGAAATTAAAGGCTTCCAGCGTGAATTCATCACAACTTTGATACGCATAAGGACGCTTGGTTTGAAAGTACCCTACCAGAGTAGTAGGTCGCTCGGCTTTTACTGGCTTGAGCCTAATTGATGGAATATGCAAATTCTAAGTTGGAAAAGCAAGCTGACTGTTTAGTATTTCAACGCTTCATCATCGCACACTCTCATCTAGATACATCACACTATATACGGACTAACACAACCAGATCTAAATTTCGGGATCTTCACCAAAATGCTGCACATCGTACCTCGATACTTTCCCGAGCTTCATCATCTATATCCTGGCCATCCAACTCGAATGCACTATGAACGGCTCCCCCGACTCCCAGATTCGACATCTTATTGCCCCCTTCTTGTGGTGCTCTTGCATGCGCCTCCATCTCATTGTCAAACAGTTGGATTATCAAGACGTCAGAAGGTTGTTGCTCTGAAATGAAGTGCCAGTCATGCGCCTTTTGTTCCCTGTCCCGTGGTCCATAGGCCAGATAGCCATAAGTTTGGCATGTTCCATCTTGAACCTGTCGTTCGTTGTCGACGTTCGAGTTGGGGGCGTTGGAATCAATTATGCGCGACAGATGAGCAGGAATCTGGTGATCCATGGGCTCAAGCTGCTCAGAAGGCACATAATCAGATTCAGGGAAGGAAGCACAGGATGCTAAAGCAAGAGGGTCACGATGGACTGGCTTCAGGGGTCGCCATATCGAGAAAAGCGCGAATCGTGGTAACCCATCATCGCCGTCCTTTCCTCGATAAAAGTCTTTGAGGTCATCCCATTGCACACCGGATTCAAGCAACCGATTCTCCGCTTCGATCACTTGCTCGGCCGCTGAAGTAACTTCGCGATGGTACTTTCGAATGTGGTACCTTGCACCCTTCGGGGTAAGATCAAGATGCACTTTCGGCGCAGGAGATATACCGTCTGTCGGCGAATTTCCAACAATTGGCGGAAATAGCTCAGGCATGTCTTTTTGGCCTGTGGTTTGTCCGTTTGCTTCTGTTTCTGTAGCAAGAGCTGGATCGCCTTCGGTGTACAGTTCGTTCCGAAGCACTGCTGCGGATACCACCACCTTCTTGCATCCCGTCACTTTTTGAACAAGTTCTTGTACTTCTGGAAAATAAATTTCGCGAAGTATATGCTCATCATTCCAACTTCTTCTTTCGTATGGAGCTGCATGCAGGGCCGAGTGATGCCGGCGAGCAGTAAACCCGTGGACTGAGAGCTTATATGGGGACTCATCTCCAAGATCTAAAGATTGTTTCATGTCCGTGAGAGGTAATGTAATAACATCACCAAACTCGGAAAGAGGTGGAAGCAAATACGCTTCTTTGCTTAGAGTTGGCTTAGCCCCTCGGGTCAGGTAGCGGAACTTTCCCCGGTGAGGCGTGTGTGTAATGGAACCCATTGCAAGTGACGACTCTGAGGATGATAATGATAATTTTGCTATAAAAAAATGTATCATAAAACCCTATGTGATTGAAGATAAATTCACACGGAGCGTCTACTTAGGGCTGTCGACACTTTTATGTTTGCGTCATAATACGCCTGCATCACATCTGGCTGCCTGAATCGTGGCTTAGTTGCTGCCCTGCGCAGAGATTTCCAGACCTCCCGACATCGGCGGCATTGTGACCATGTTGAGACGAGGGTCCATCAAAGGGAAAGGAAAACCGTTTTCTCGTATGACCAGACGTAATCACTAACCCTGGTTAGCTATATTCTCATACTCCATCTCGGGCTGCCAGAACATCGCTGACTGCCAATGCTCTTCATTACGTGGACGAAAGACTTTTTTACTCTCCCATGTTACGTAAAGTCTGACATGCAACTTCTCCATCTGCTTACCGAACGCCACGGCGATCAGTTAGAGAGGTCGTCGGCTCGCTTCCAGAGGTCGTCGTGCGGAATCTCACTGCAGTAGGCTATGCACCTGAACCGCACATAGTCCATCCATCTGAGACGAAGTCGAGACCATCAACTTGGCACCACAAAGGAAGCTTACTGATGCAGAAATGCGGTTCCGGGATCCACGGCGGATGATCATTGCTAACATGCATACGGTGCCCCACATGCGGGAGGATCTTGATTTCCAAGATTCCAGCCGGCAGATGTCCGTGGATGCAGGAGACCTAATGGGACGCCCAATGAGACGCCCGATGAAACGCCCGATGAGACGCCCGATGAGTGAGACATAACCTTGGAACTCTATGCATATTGGCCCACTTTTATAAGTTCATTAGCAATATCTTGGAGTCAAAGTCGAGCAGATTTTAATAACCATAAAGAAATTTCTAGTTTAAGTGAAAAAGATTTGAACCCCTTAGCGAAATTCAATTATATGGCCCCCACTAGAAGGATACCCCCGAATTACAGTATGTAAGTCCATCACTTGACGTGATTCAAGCAAGAAACAGGTGTTGGTGTGATAGTTCTTGGCGGCCTCTGACTGATTCCGGAATGGCCCGTCTCAACAAGGAAGTTCGGTGTGTTCCGGCCTGGGGAAAGATCCACACTAGACATCATTCCTCAATCCTTCGGCGTGTCCGGATGGTGAACGCTCCCAAGTACCTCATTCTGTCCCTTTCTACGACTTTCCAAGCTAAGGAAACCCTCCATCTTTCCTTACTGTTGCTCAGCAAGTTTTCAGCTGTTCGAGAACCTTGAACCTCATCTGGCTATCTCCGTGCCTTCGTGATAACACATCGTTATACCACCATTCTCAGTTCAACTGTGCCAGTTTCTCCAAAATGGCCCGCATCCTGATCACTGGTTCCACCGATGGCTTCGGCCTTGAGGCTGCCCGTCAGCTCGTTGAGCGCAAGCACACCGTCTATCTTCATGCGCGAAGCCAAGAGCGCGCAGAGGACGTCAAGACCAAATGCCCCGGAGCTGCTGGCGTGCTGGTTGCGGACTTGACAAGCGTAGCCGAGACGCGCAAATTGGCCGAGGAAGCCAACGAGATTGGCATCTTCGACGCTATCATTCTTAACGCCGGGCTGCTTTACGGCCCCTTCCGCAAGACAGAGTCTGGCGTGCCAGCTATGCCTTTCGTGAATGTTCTCGCTCCCTATATTCTCGCATGTCTCCTCAAACAACCTAAGCGTCTTATCTTCATCGGTTCTGTCCTCCACCGGGAAGCCAACACGAACCTAAAGGATATCTTCTGGTTAGAGCGCGGGGAGAAGGAGTTCCAGGACTTCCCCGCATACTGCGATTCGAAGCTCCATGTTATGCTTCTTGCGAATGCGGTAGCAAAACGGTTTAAGGGCACTTCAGTCACGTCTGTTCATCCTGGATATGTTGCTACTAAGCTTGGAGGTTCAGGCGCTACCGATAAGCTGGAGGATGGTGTTGAGACATATGTTATGCTGGCCGAAGGTGATTACGATCAGAGTCTCACCGGTGTCTACTTTGTACCTAAAAAGCAGATCGGTGAGCCTCTTCCAGAGACAACCCACGAGGATCTCCAGGAGATTGTTGTCAAGGCTTGCGAGGATATCACCGGTATCAAGCTAGGAGCTTAAGTCGGCCCCGTTCACTGGGTTACATAGTTTCAATAGATGAAAGGGCCGTGTCCTTAGTAACATGGAAGAGGGAAGACTTATAATAGGATATAAAGTAGCGTTGTATCGAAATATCTGGGCCAAGATCAGTTAGCTGATGATGCGATAACTCTAAAACTGACGTAGTCCTCTTCCTAGTATGAACATCGATCGAACGAGAAATAAACGCAACGAGGAAACTTTGTACATCTTCGGATGTACCTAAGCTGAAAAGCTTACCTAGGTAAAATTCACATCAGCAACCATACCACCGACACAATATGGCACTAAAAGTTTGTCTCTGGCGGTGGATGGTAAATTGAAGAAATTCAATGATATACACTTATGGACAACTGATTCTGCTATATCTATTTTTAAAGCACATATTTCACGACGCAAAAACAAAAGAAACCACCCTAACACCAAGAATATCTAGGAGCGGGTTATATCACATGACAAAATCGCACTGAAAACTTTTCACCCTCGTATTTAAGCAATCGGCCCATAGAAGCTGAACATCCCAGTAGGATCATACTTCTTCTTCAAGCTCTGCAACTTGCTCTGTCTCCAGCTCTCACTGCCATACCACTGCTCTGGGCCCTCATCGCCATTGGCATAGTTGACATAGGCAGGGATATGTTCGCGTCCAGTACCCTCGTGCAGAATCTGTCGGAGCTGGTTGCCAAGCTTGGCGGCCTTCTCATCCAGCTCAGGGCCGTCAGGCATGTAGGTGATCAAGGGCGCGGTGAGAACATTCTGATCACGGAAGGCGAAGGCGGTGCTCTTTTCGTCGATGGCCCTTACACCTTGTGTGGAGTATCCATCGAAGGTGAACAAGGAACCGTTGAAGATAGAATCGCCGCGGATAGCCTCGGAGAAAACCTCGAAGGCTTTCTTCTGCGCTTCGACGTTGTATGTCTCGAGGTAAATGGGGAACCGCGGGTTCATGGCTCCGGTCTTCTGGCAGGGTCCGTCAGTCGTGGTGATGCCGACCCATTTTGCGAGATCGGTGTAGCTGCCGCTGTGGGCTTCCTTGGTAATGGGGCTCAAGGAGTGGAAGGAAGCAGTGTAGGCGGAGTCGACGGACTTGACGCCTTCTTGGATAATGAGAATTTGGATGACGGGCTGCAGGTGATCATTAGACACTGGCACGGATGATAATAAGCCAGAGGGTAGACTCACGTTGTTAGCATCTGCAGAGGGAATGTTAACCCAGTAGGACCAGTTGATAAGATCGGTAGGCTGGGTGCCGTTCTTGAGGAGATGAGTGTTGACAGCTTCGTAGAGCTCCGAGACCTTTGAGCCGCTGAAGGTGAGAATTTCAATGGCCCAATCCTTGTGCTCGATGTCATAGGTCTTAGAGGTGACAGAAGTGACGATGCCGAAGTTGTGGCCGGCACCCTTGATCGCCCACCAGAGGTCCGAGTTGGAGTCGATAGTGGCAAGAGTGCCGTTGGAAAGCACAATGTTCGCAGACTCAAACTGGTCACCAATAGTACCGTGGCGGCCCTGAAGCCAGCCGTGGCCACCACCCAAGGCCGGGCCAATGTAGCCGACACATTCGCAGGCACCAGTGACTAGATAGATTGAATTAGCATTGCGTTCTGTCGTTTTCATGTTCCATAGGCTGGGGTTAAACCTACCAGTCTGCTTTCCAGCAGCCCACAGGGTGTCAGTTACCAGTTTAGACTTAGTTCCACCAGCAATGGTAACAGTTTTGCCATCCTCGGCGATCTCGACACCACTGAGCTGGTCCAAGTAGATCTCGATTCCGCTGTCCATTTGTCCCAGGGTAGTGATGGCTCCATGGGCACTATTCCAAGCCAGGAAAGGCAATCCTTTCTTGTTGGCGAATTTCACCTATGCAGTGATATTAGCGGACTGTTGTTTTGTCACTCGGATGCGTTGGTAGGACCAAGATGCGTTGGCCATGTGCCTGGGAGTAAAATAATGGAATTGAAAAGGAGAAAGAGAGATAGATAAACAACGTATAGAAACTTACTGTCTCGACGACATCGTTCTCAGTGCCAGGAACGATGACAATGTTCACAGTGGGGACTTCCAAATTGGACCATCGGGTGTTAGCCTGCTCGAACTCATCCGAGCCAGGATAGTAGGCCTTAGCGGAGGGGGATAGCTTCTCGCTGAGCTCTTTATAGTCGGTATCGCGAGACCAAATGGTTCGAGTGCCAGGAATGCTCTGACAAGCCGAGACAACAGCCCACGCGGTCACGGCAGTGACAACGTGCAAACGCATTTTGACTTGAGGAGAAGGTATATATAAGCATAGGCTCAGAAGAAAAGAGGCAAATGTAAAACGCAAAATAAGACTCGCGCACAACTGGACGCTGTAGCTGAGCTCCTATCTGCCACAAGAGAGTTACTTGGTTAGAGAATTGACGGATTCGAAGTCCACCGTACTTGAAGTAGGGATCTTATATATGATTCCCTGGAGGTTAGCTGATGTCCCAGTTTCTTTCTGCCTTGCCCGTCCATTGTCTCAGAAGACGTCAGCCTTAGTGCAGGCTAGGCTTTGCGCTGGTTCATAGTTCAGTGACCGTGTGCTTGTGCCGTACCTTCCGATTGAATTTGGCCCCGATTCACTTTTGGCCCCTACATATGAAGTCCAACTGAATGAATCCGGCAAGTGCCTGGCCAACATTGGTATGACGGAGGCGCAGGGGCCGACGTTGTCTGTCGACAATACGGTGTACGGGAAATTAGGGTCCACAGGTCCTTGCTAGGTTGTTATGCATGCATGTAATTTCCCACTGCACCATCCCTGCCATCTCTCACCTTGTTTACTCTTTGCCTGCAAGGCCTTCTTTCTATCCTTCGGCTTACCCGCCCCACCGAGATCCTGCATCAGCAGGTAAGCATACAGTGTATAGTAATCCATTACATGTACCTAGGTATTAAACTAGGCGATTTATGGTATACTCTACGGACGAGTGGGGGCGTATAAATACCCGGAAATGGGTGGCGAAATCCCGCCCTCGGGTCGCTCCCGCGTGGTATTGATTACTATTGATTACCTAGGTAAGTATAGCGTCAATCCACTTTGCCAAGGGTCTGACGCTTACAGAACATTCTCGCCTTGGGAGTAATATCTCTCATAGTGTTGGTGTTGGTGACGGATCAAATCAAGCATATTACGACGCCGAAGTTGCCTACCTGGGCAGATTGTTTGAGATCACATAATCTCTACTCTTCAGCCCTTGGGCCTCCCATCTGTTTCCCCGTTTTCCAGTTTAGGAAATACAGTTACTGGTCATTTCTCCTCCCACTTCCTCGTCAGATATACTGTTCACCAACGCAAATATGGGGTCAATAAGCAATCTAAAGATCGCTGTTCTAATCAATACCCCGCCGGATAGCACAGACTTCCAGTCAGTGGTGCAAGAGTGCTTCAAAGAAGCCTTTGCATCGATTGCCCCGACATCGGAGATCGATTTTTACGACCCTGTCGTGGAGCGCAAGTTTCCTGATGCGTTAAAATACAACCTGATAGTTTTGAGTGGTGGTAAGATAGATGCCGCTTGCTCGGAGCCCTGGGTTTTGGAGGTATTGGATTATGTTCGAATCACGGCGCGAGATGTTCCTAAGACCAAGATACTCGGTGTTTGTTGGGGCCATCAAGCAGTATCCAGGGCATTCGGTGGTCAAGTTCGAGCCGTTCCCACTGGAGAAATTGTATGTGGATAATCAAAATGTTGATCGGGCTGATTCTGATCTAAATAGACCGCGATCGAAGATATTCGCCTCACAGAGGCCGGCAAGAAGTTCTTTCCATTTGCCGTGGCGTCTGGATCCTACGTACGCCTGGTCCGCATCCATGAATTTAACTTCTAGTACTAATCTTTTAGTAGAGAGCAATAGAGCTTCACAGCGGCGAGGTTCACATCCCGCCACCCAGCTTCATTTCCCTCGCCGAGAATGGAGAGTGCTTCGTCAATGATGCAAACAATGTTCTCACATTCCAAGCGCATCCCGAAATTTCTCATGAGCTGGCTAGGAAGCTAATATTAGAAGAAGACAAGAAGCATAACAGAAATTCCACTGCAGAGAAATTGGGGATAGACCAGCCAACTGAGGGGCTCAAATTGCTCGAGAGAATTTTGCAATGGCTGGCAGAATAGATTTCTAGTCTTAAAAGGAATCCTAAAACATTGAATGTTACAACTGAACACCGAATCAGCAGGCAACAGTTTTTTTCACGGAGGATGATTCATCGGCATGTTAAATTACCAGTTCTTCAATCAAACGTAGAAATTAAACACTATAAATAATTCTCCTTGGTTGAATATCTGACAAGAATAGTCGGCCGCTTATGCGGCCGTAGTCTTCTTGGTGGTCTTCTCACGTACTCTTCTCCAGTCGTTTTATATGTCTCTTTAATGGTCTTCTTTGGTAGTCTCCTCAGGTGGTCGTTTTACGTCTGGTTATAGAGATATTTTCTCCCCATTCTCAGTTTGTTGGGTAGACAGCAGAAAAGGACAAAGGACCAAAAACGGCTTAATTTGTGAATTGCTCTGGGGTCTTATGTAATACCAGGTTACTCTCGGGGAATCAATACAGACACCACACGTTTTAATAACGTATTTCACCGCTCACCCGGACACACGGCCCACCCGGACACCCATCCAAAATCGCGTCGCTTTCTAAACACCCTACACTTCAACCAGCCACCATGCCACCGATTCGCTCTAATTCTTCGCATGAATCGGCCAACCAAGAGGGCAAGATCTTATTAGCCCTAGACGATATCAAGAACGGCCGAATTCAGTCTCTTCGCGCAGCGGCTAAGCTATACGATATACCACACTCTACGCTACACGACCGCGCGACCGGGGTATCCTCACGCGCTGAAACCAGCCGCCGCCGTCGAAAGATGACCGAATTAGAAGAGGACTCGCTAGTTGAATGGATTCTATTACTCGATTCGCGTGGAGCAGCGCCTAGGCACGCTACTATTCGCGAGATGGCCGATATCCTTCTTGCTGCCCGTGGCGAATCGCCTAACCTATGGGAGTATTTAAAGTATACTTGACTTGAATTAGGGTCCCGCTCTTAAGTATGAGAAAAAAAGTGGGGCGGATGTAGACTTGAATTAATTTTTTGAAGGTAGACTTGATTTAAATTTAGAGGTCGTACGAGCTTCAAATTTTTAGAAGTTCTAAGTTACGTATAAATGTTTCTACTAACAAGATTTTAAGAAAAAATATTAAGGATTGGTTGAGTAATTAATTATTAAAGTTTTCCAAAAAATTTTGATGGGGTCGCACTATAGAATATATTCGGGCGGGAAGCGGAACATTATTCGTACGAACCCTCTCTAGAAATATATTCTTAATTTAAACCTCTATATAACTAACCTTATATTTTTTGGTTTCGCACGATAATTCGACGCTTACCTTTACCTTATCCCCCCTTTCTTTTTGTTATAACGGACCTACCTAATAGTCGATCTACTCTTCGTACGATAGACCACGGGCTTTCTAGGATTGCCTTTAAGGATCTTGCGTGAGGTGGGCACCGTAGTTAGCCTCTATAAAAGAACCTATAACTACGTAAGTAGAGAATAATTTTCTTTTTTTAGATACGACTAGTAGCTTTCCCGATAGTCGTTCTACTCTTTGTACGATAGACTACGGGCTTTCTAGGATTACCTTTAAGGATCTTGCGTGAGGTGGGCACCGTAGTTAGCCTCTATAAAAGAATCTATAAGCTGCGTGAGTAGAGAATATTTTTTTTTTTTTAGATACGGCGAGTGGCTTCCCTAATAGTCGTTCTACTCTTCGTACGATAGACTACGGGCTTTCTAGGATTGCCTTTTAGTTAGCCTCTATAAAAGAAATTATTAGCTACGAGAGGGGTGTTTTTTCTAGATATAACTAGGGCCTTTCCTGATAGTTAATTTACCCTTCGTACGATAAACTACGGGCCTTCTAGTATTACCTTTAAAGATCTTACGTTAGGCGTTAGAAATAGCGGATATAGAGGCACCGTAATTAGCCTTTATGAATAAAGAAATATATTACTACTAATTAACTATAGGAAGGATTGTAAAATAATTTTTTTATAGAAGTTTCTAGTCGTACGACGCTAAGGTAGTCCTCTCTATCTTCTTATACCTTACCGTCTATCTCTCTTTTATTACTTATACCCCCTTCCTTCCCTCCCTCTACCTCTTCTAACTTATATCCTCTTTTATCCTCTCCTATCCTTTCGCTTCTAATCCTCCTACTAAGAAATCTCCTACCTTTATCCTTCGTACGATATAGTAGCCCCTAGATCTAGTGTAGGACCCCTTATCCCCGTAGGTAGTATCGCTTATGGTGTTCTTATACCCTTTAACGCTATATCTACTAACCTAGTTATGCTATCTAGTAGGCCTAGTGGGAACCCTCTCTATATCTAGGTAACCCTTACGGTCCTCGGGAATACGGCTCTTAGTATAGTCTACTATATATCTAAGTAACGGATAATCTAGACCTAGCTATCGTACGACTTCCTATTAAAGATAAAGATTAAGGATAGCGTTCGAGTCCCTATAATCGAAGTTAGATAAGTAAGTCCTCCTCGTACGAGCTCTAAGATCTTTGACTAACTCTATCTCTAGCTTATGACTAGCCGCCTATTATACGTAAATGCTCTGCTGATCGTAAGCCGTGGATTTGCCTAGGTAATAGGTAGATATAGTAGGGACCCCTAGCTTTATCTATTTAGTGTATCGCCTAGCGGGTATATCCGTATCCCTAGAGCTTAGGATAGCGCGTGTGTAAATTGTAAATGGAAGGATAAGACGGTATAGTATAATTTTTACGATCCTACTAAGGCGATCTTTATTCCGCCCCTCCTCTTACTAGTACCCCTAGTTCTACCCCTCGCCTAACTTACGGATAATATAGGGGCTACGCTCCTAGCGTCTCTAGCACCGCTAGCACCGCTAGCCTCGTACGACGATAATAATAATAACGACGATAGCGATAATATAGACCCTAGTAACGATAGTAGTATAATCTACGCTAATAACCCGGATACCTACCTTAACGACGCGGAGCTTACTGAGTCTAATAGGGAGGAGGCGGACGAAGGGGCTAATAATAAGGAGATAGTGGATATTAATAATAAGGGCGATGAATGGCCGGAGGATGATATTCCGGTATAAACTTCGTACGACGTGCTTTTTATTCTGTTGAATTTTCCTTCCTTTATTATAAGTATAGTGTTTTTATATATTTATCTACTTACGTATACTTATTGATTTCTTATAAAGTTGATTCTATTAATCTTCGTACGAAGAGGGTGTAGAGACAGACCTAGCTATTCTCTATAAAAGAATATAGACAGGAAGTAATATAACTTATGGAGGAATATAGACTTAGCTATTATTTTTTCGTTTAGGCTGGCCGAACTAGAGAATCTATATAAGATTAGACTCCTACTTTATTTTATTGAACTTCGTACGAAGAGGGTGTAGAGGCAGACTTAGCTATCCTTTATGAAAGAACGTAGACGGTAGGTAATACGCCTTATGGAGGAACGTAGACTTTAGCTATTTTTTTTTGTTTAGGACGGACGGACCAGAGAATAGACCGAAAAGTCTATTTTATTAGACTTCGTACGAAAAGGGTATAGAGGCAGATCTAGCTATCCTCCTAGGTATGAAAGAACGTAGACGGGAAGCACCACGACTTATGGAGGAACGTAGACCTAGTTGTTACTTTTTGTTCGGGTCGGCTGAACTAGAGACTCTACCTAAGACTAGACTCCTACTTTATTTTATTGAACTTCGTACGAAGATAGTATAGAGGCAGACTTAGCTATCCTCTATGAAAGAACGTGGGCGGGAAGCAACGCGCTATATATACTAGCTACGATTTTTGGATTTTTTGTTCGAGTCGGATAAACTAGAGAGCGAACCTAAAATTAGACTCCTACTTTATTTTACCGACCTTCGTACGAAGAGAGCGTAGAGGCAGACTTAGCTATCTCTATAAAAGAATGTGGGCGGGAAGCAACGCGCTATATATACTAGCTACGAATTTTTGATTTTTTGTTCGGTCGAACTAGAGAATCTACCCAAAATTAGACTCGTACTTTATTTTATCGACCTTCGTACGAAGAGAGGGTAGAGGTAGACTTAGCTATCCTCTATAAAAGAACGTAGGCAGGAAGTAACGCGCTATATATACTCGCTACGATTTTTAGAGTCTTTGTTCGAGTCGGATAAACTAGAGAGCGAACCTAAAATTAGACTCCTACTTTATTTTACCGACCTTCGTACGAAGAGGGTAGAGGTAGACTTAGCTATCCTCTATAAAAGAATATAGGCAGGAAGTAACACGCCTTACGGAGGAACGTAGACTTAGCTATTACCTTTTATTTAGGTCGGACGAACTAGAGAACGAACCGAAAACTAGACTCCTACTTTATTTTATTAACCTTCGTACGAAGAGAGGGTAGAGGTAGACTTAGCTATCCTCTAAAAAAGAACGTGGGTAGGAGGTAATACGCCTTATAGAGGAACGTAGACTCGGCCGTTACTTTTTGTTTAGGTCGGACGAACTAGAGAACGAACCGAAAACTAGATTCCTACTTTATTTCTTTAGCTTTCGTACGAAGAGAGGGTAGAGGTAGACTTAGCTATCCTCTATAAAAGAACGTGGATAGGAGGCTATATAACTCCTAGAAGAACGGAGACTTTAGCTGTTGTTTTTTTTGGGGGGTCGGACGAACTAGAGAATAAATCTAAGTAATTTATTTTATTAATCTCCGTACGAAGAGACTATCGAGGTAAATAACTATCCTCTTAGACTCTCCCCTCTACTTATACTTAAACTAGTATCTTACCCTCTACTCCTAGTACTAATCTATACCCTTAGCCCTTCTCCTGTTTTCCTCTCTGAATTTTTAATCTTCGTACGAGATAGTTACTGTTCCTCTAGGTAGTATTGCGTATAGTATAGTAACTACCTTTCCTATAGATAGTATAGACCTCTTTACGCTCTCTAACCAAGGCGGCAGCATATAAAACTAAAATACTATTATTATCGGGTATTATATTAAAATACTATAAACTTATTAGTATATAAACGGTATTTGGATTTTATAGTATTTTAACGGTATTAGAATAACTACTCTATAATAATATTACTCTATTCTTTAGTATTTAACTAGTATTATACTTAAGACTGAGCCACTGATAGGTAAATTGGAAGGTTAGGTAGTAGATAACCTTAAGCCGGGCCTTAGGTTCTACATCAGGTGGATGTTAAATTGGAAGTCCCCGAAAAACGGGTGGATCATGGACCTGTTATTCAAAGCCTATCTACAGCCCTGCAGGGCTGGACTAAATTCGGGCGAGGTTCACATCTTGAAACCTTCCTAACCTCCTAAGCTTCCATCCATGCTCCCGGCCGGTTCAGTGCATCGTACTGTGACTCTCCCAATTGACACCAAAACTATGGTGGAATCTTCCCCAGTAGTATCAGGTTGCAACACATCCCAGTGTACCATAGGAATCTGGACTGACCACCCTAGGTGTCGGAGTAGGCGGAATTGTTGGACGATAGTCGAGTCGGCAAATAGTTGATCAGCGACATCAGCACATTCGATCCATCGGTCGATGCCAACATTAATCTCAAGCAGTATATGAGCTGTTGCCCACACACGAACACCTGGCATTCCTGACCAATAGTTATTGACTGGAACCCCATCAACGAAAGCTGCCACTTCCACTGGCTCAAGGTCATCAGGGGTTATGAAACGGGGCGTGTACCTCAGTCGGATGTCTGGCGGTACTAGGCCAAGGAAGCAATTTTCTGTTTGGATAAATGGAAAGGCGGGCTCAGGTGGTGGAGTGTCTCCTCGGACTGAACTTGGCGTGGGTGAGGTTTTAGGTAGAGGGCTGTCTGAATTCGCCGCTGGCGAGTCCTCACGGGGGAGGTTGTAGGGTTGCATATCACTGGATGACCAGTCGCGTGGTAAGGGGGGTGTCAGGCGTGTCTGGGCATCAGGCATCGGCAAGTCCTATAAGGTACTCACACAGGGCTGTCAGTCTATCCCGCTCCTTGTGTACTGCGCGTCTGAATAGCTTACCTCGTCTGACGGGACGTCCAGAGGCAGTTCCGCGTCAAGCGTGTTATGGCCATCAGTAATGTTGTAGTCAGGATCGGAGTCGATAAATCTTGGTGTAGGGGGCGTTTTATCACCGGATGAATAGGTAGTTAATATGGTTTATGCCCCTGAGCAGACAGAAGGATATTCGGTCGGGGTAGTAGCAGAGTGATGTAGGGATCTGACGGGAGGAGTCTGCTATACACGACTGGGTGCCCGGGCTGTGGGACGTGGAAGTGGTGGTAGAGGTGTTGACAGGAATGGTGGATGGATAGATGTTTGATACCTTTGAAATAAATTAGCGATCTAATATACTGAAGCTAGGGCCCTAGAGGTAGTCTTTATTTGCTCCACCCCTCCAGCCTAGAATCACTTTCCAGCAGCCCGGGCTAGATCAGTTCCATCCTACATGAATGAATACTACCTAGAATACATATAACCTAAACATGTATTAAGAATTAAGTAATGAACATGAGCAAAATGCATCGTTGTCGAACTCTAGAAAGAAGCAGAGATATATGCAGGGTATCACTGTAAAAACAGCCAACCGGACTTCCCTCTATCATATGAAATAGAGGTACTCAGTTGGCATGAGAAGAAGAACGAAAAGTTATGGAATCATGTGCGTGAAGATGTACACAGACAAGAATAGTACTCAATGCAGATAAATGGGCGTGAACTCAACAACCAGATCGGAGAAGGACGTCGGACTAGTGCGGCTCGGAGCGCAGCAAATCCGGATTGGGCGCATCGGACGGGGGAACACTGGATGGTGGAACACTGGATGGTGGAACACTGGATGGTGGAACACTAGATGATGGTGCGCTAGAGGGTGCTCCAAAGATGAACATTTCCTCGGGCTCGTCTTCCTCAATAGGCTCCGTTCGCTTCGGCTTTGTCTTAAGTCGGAGGGGTCGCTGCTTGAAGCATGCCCGAGTAATGCGCTCGAATTGTTTATGTTCACCTATTCGGTCCCAGAAATCGAGAATCTCCTGCCAGTCGCCTTTTGCAAGGGTCTTCTGGCCTGAAGCCACAATGTCAAGATGAACCTTTATACGGGCTGCAAGGTTTGCCTATATCACTAGGTACGCACGAACAACAATAGTCAGCAGCCTGTATGATAGTATAAATCGAGGATAACTAGGTAATACGTACTCCGAATAAACCATTGACCTTCTGGTGATGAACCATCATAATCTAGTGTATCCGCAAGCCAGAAAAAGCAACCCAGGAATTGATCCTTTGAAAAGGTATCAAAGAAATGTTGAGTAAGTGCTTTCCTGTCCTTAAGTAGAGACATATTCACCGAGGTAGTCTCCTTTGCTTGGTCAATTAGCATCCGAACCTGTTCCTTGACGTATTTGAGGGTGTAGGATTTCCAGTTTTTCCTTCTGTCGGAAATTATCTGCTTGCCAACCCGGAGTAGCTTTCGGTTGTTTTCAGCTGTAGGGTAAGCCTCTACCAATAAGTCTTGAGCATGACGACCCACATGATACCAACGAAGATAGTACCAAATGAGTGCTCGTTCAAGGACGTCTTTGAATTCCTCGGCGGAATCTCCGGTTAGCCCTGCAGTCTGTATAAGATTACGCTTCTCGTATGAACGCTTTGCAGGAGGGTTTGTGGCCGTCTGGCGAACGATAGACTCGTTAGAGGCGACGTTCTATAGAATAGAGGCTCGTGGTGTATCTCGTGGAAGGCTGTCAGTCATTGGGCTTGAGGCAGTGAGTCCCATAGGCCGTGTTATTGAGCCAGAGTCAACCGACATACTACCAGTATCTAGAGGAGCGAGCAAGTGGTCTTGATTATTGAGCTGAATGGTAGCCTGACTCTGGGACGATTCATGTTGAGTCAGGGATGCCGACTGTAGAGGAGTAACTTGCTCAGACTCGGCAGTGGTTGTGGTGATATGCCGACGCTTGTTGGACGGCTGGCTCGCTGGCTGGCTGGATGGCTGGCTGGATCGCTGGCTAGATCGCTGGCTAGATCGCTGGCTAGATCGCTGGCTAGATCGCTGGCTGGATCGCTGGCTGGATGGCTGGCTAGGATTAAGGCTCCTGCGTCCTGAGTCCTTCGCGACTGCTCTGTTACGCCCTGTTTCATCCGTGGCTGAATCCGGAGCTAATCTTTTACGCCCTCCAGTCTCCCTGGTAGGCGAGCTCTTGCGTCCCGTGTCTTTGACGGCTGGTCTTGTGTGTCCTTTTTCATTGGCAGCCGAGCTCTTGCGTGTAGTATCCTTCGCTGCGGGTCTTTTGCGTCCTTGTCCCTGCCCTTGAACATTCACGTTCTTCCTCTGTGTCGAGTTTCCACGTCGTGGCTTCCGGGAAGGTGTCTCGGCGTCGGAACTCCTCTCATAATAGGCAGTGATGTCGTGCGAGGCAGGGGTTGGCTTCTGAGGAGGTTGTCTCTTGTTGGTAGACTTCTATAACAAAGAAATTAGCTCGTATCGAATATAACAAACATCCACATAAAATAAGACAACACATACGGAGCTAGGTTGAGGGTAGAAGTCCTTAGGTCCGATAGTCCGAGTAGTGCGTGTAGGAGGCCTGACTGATAGCGGAGAGAGCCCCTCATCATTAGGCAAGTCGTCCTTAGTGTACTCGTCCCGACCCATATGATGCCGACCCACATCATGCTCGGCGTCCTCGTCATACTCGCTGTCTTCAAGGTCATTATCCTCGGCATCGTCGTCGTCTTCGGCATCCCCATTATCCTCAAAGTCGGGGTCGGCTTCGTATTCAAGATCCATCTAGGCCCATAGTTAATATTAGCACGCGAACATATCACATAAGTAGTTAGATACTGACGTTGTAGGTGGGATCCGATTTTCCGAACGAAACGTGCCCGAGTTGGCTGTAGTACCAAGTGGCTCTAGGGCGGATAGCTAGAGTGTGCTTGACGGTGTAAGTGGTGGGTAAAGAGGATGTAGAAAACGGATATCTAGGATGAGTTGGTGGGAGTTTTGGAAGGTTGTGGACTACGGGCACCATCTATTCCGCTCCACTTACCTAGATTTTAATGGAAGGCGGGTACCTACCTACCTAAGGTACCCGCCCTATACATTCCAATCTACCTCTACGCATTTATCTATCCATTCTATCCAAGTTCCTACCATAATTAACGGCGATTGAAAAAGCGCTTCAAATTTTCAAAGCTTGAGACAGGCACTTACAGCCATTATGGCCCCTAGACTCCGTCTCGGAGGTGTGACCCTTCGCCGCATAGAAGAGGCGCTGGATCTAGAAGCCGACCTCTCCGAAGATAAACCCCCGTATAATCAGCAGGAACCCGAGGCTTAGCATGACGAGCAACTGCCAGAGGGCTCGACTTAGGTATAGCCTGTAGCCTTGCTCGATGAAAGTCTACCTACACCCTCCTTATGTTCTGCTGAGACCCCGACGGTTATCGACACTGTTGCTTCTGATGACAGCGATAGTAGAAATCGAGTCTCGGATGTGGAGGTATGTCCTAACTCTCTGCCCCTTCGTTAATACCGTGAAAAATAAATGAAACTAACTGCCAATTATGGAAAGGATACCGCTATGCTTTTCGATGATACTATGATGGCTGATGATCCTATGACTCTTGAACCTGATGGTGTGGCGATACTGGATGCAGGGGAATATGCTGAATTATAACCCGACAACATAACCCACAACGATATTCTACGCTTGGTTGAGGATAGTATCGCTGAGATGGAGTTGCTAGTGGACCCGAACCTCGAAGAGAACACTGAAGCTATTGAGTCCGTCTCTGGAATAATTTCCGTACATACACTCGACACCAGCGTACCCTTACCCGCACCATCAGAATCGTCTGGAACACAGACAGTTGTTTTAGGCCTTACATTCGAGACCGTCGAGCTTCCCCGAAACAGTTCTCCGATGCATCCATTTCACCGTAACTTGGCGGTATGGGCTATCTCATCTGGTATCTCTCGGCAGGACTACAGTGGCCTACTTGAAGTCCTGAAGTGTCTTACTGACATTAGCCCGATTTATACCCTACTATTAAAGCTCAGCACCCTTAAAGAGAATCTTCACGGGCAAATTGAGCCTGTTCAACTTCATCGTCGTCCGATTCCAGTCCTTTCGTCCAAGTTGCCTACCCTATCATCCGCTGATAGAGCTCTTACGGAGTCTTTCCTACGACAGATATACATTGCAGACCCAGTTCCCCTAGTCATAAAGCTACTACAGTCTCCAAAGTTCATACGTCAATCTTACTTTGGCCTTGCTGAGTTTGTTACACGTCCCTCTGAGCTCTGGCAGTCGCTTGCATAGGGTAGCACGATTCGAGCGACGTCCGGCAAATTTGCAGTTTACTCTGATGGGAGCCCAATCTTCCCTTCAGATGTTGTCTCTTACACCTGCAATCATATATGTATTAGTGGAGGGGGGACATGTCTTGGTCATTTTGGTCGTGTACTCTACGTTGGCAGGCAGCCTATCACACGGATGGGCCAATACCCGGACGAAGCCCCTATCCTTATTCAAGTCCAGAAATTGTTGCAATACCATGAGGCGGACGAGTGTCAACGAGAAGCTCTTCGAGCATCCGGCCCCGACATTGCAAAACATGAGCTTGTCGAGCTCCATAATCAGACAATAGTGTTTCGGCCTCGGAGGCTTCAATACTACGACAAGATCCACCGCAATTACCACTAGACCTTACCCCCAGATCCAAAGAAAATCACTCGACGGCATTTTATCACGGAATAGGAGAATTGTTTTACGATCTGTCGCTCTCTCTTTGACGATGGACGTGTTTTTGCTCTGAAAGAAACTAAGCCGATCAGAGGCGAGCTTAAGATTGACTATTTCGGGCGTGACAAACTGGTACAGAATCTTCATGTCAAGCGTTGTATCTCTCTTCCGTACCTCCTCTTTTCTAACGGCTTCGCTGTATATCGGTCAGTACAGCGCAGTCTCATAGGTATCTATATGACACCAGCGACTCTCAAGTCATCGGAGCGGTCAAAGCGGTCAAATATCTTTTCAATTACTCTTAGCCCTCATAGGAGTAATTTCTATGACGTGATTGAGAGCTTACCCCGTCTACGCCAACTTGAAGAAGGGATTGACGTCGAATGGGATAATGGAGAGCCGATGAGAGTGTATGCTTTTGCCTTAGCATTTACCGGTGATATGCCTCAACAGCAACTGAACGGGGGCTTTCGTGGTCCGACAGCAACCTATAGCTGTAGGAAATGTCTTGTATCCGGTGCCGACCGTGGAGATATGGATTTTGATATTGTGGGACAAGGACGTTTCCACCATAAGCTTATCCATCAGCGCCGTGATGCTAAGGCATGCGGGACGAAAGGCGAGCGAGAAGAAAAGTTCCAAGAACTCGGTATGCTGTCGACACCGCCACCCTTGTTACAAATTTGTCCGGTGATAGACGTGACCACCTTTCTGCCTTCTGACCCCTGTCACTCGGAGTACAGGGGTATATCTTCACTTACACATTAGCTACTAATGTCCGTTATTCTCTCAAAGGACGGACGAGAGAAATTCGCCCAGAAGCTACACTCTTTCCCCTGCGCTCCAGGCTGGACGAGACTTCAGTCCCCCCTCCACCACCTTAATAGTTATCAGATTCAAGAGCACGCACGCGCGTCAATCATTTTTCCGCTCTTGCTTTGGCAGCAGATAAAAACACACTGGATTGCGAAGCCTTTCTTGAAGGCTTTGGCTTACGTGCTTGGGCCTGATACTCAGCGTCCTGAGAAGGAGATTGTACGTACCTTTGCCGCGATTGCCAAGAGTAATTCTCTTATGGCCTTCCCATCGATGGACAAGGCTGACCGTGACAATCTTGACTCGATCGTCAAACTGGCTCGTACTCGCCTACAGACGCTATTCAAGGCAGCCATTGTTACAAGCGACGGGGAGACCACGACACAGGAGGTCCAGTCGGCCTATTCAGGCTCGTCTACTCCAGATTTAGTTAAGGTCCCTATCTGGGAGATATCTGATATCACAAAACTCAGTAAGTCAGGGGCAAATTGGCTACGGGCAATATATCGGCCTAATATGCATCTAGGTGTCCATGTTCTGGAGGAAGCAAAGGAGTACGCAGTGCCCTGGAACTATAACGTCCTCGCTGGTGAGGATAAGCATCCTAGGCTTAGGGTTTAGGCTTAGGGTTTAGGCTTAGGGTTAGGGTTAGGCTTAGGGTTAGGCTTAGGGTTAGGGTTAGGCTTAGGGTTAGGCTTAGGGTTAGGCTTAGGGTTAGGCTTAGGGTTAGGCTTAGGGTTAGGCTTAGGGTTAGGCTTAGGGTTA